>RYZW01000551.1:18568-30498 GCA_004367215.1 Colletotrichum trifolii
TAGGTGAAATATATTAAGTAAATACTTAAAACTACTCTTTAATTATAAGAATTCCCTGGATTTCTAGGATATTATATATAATTACTTAGAAATAAATAGTATACTACTTATTATACTATATTAGACTAGAAATATTCGAATTAAGTTTCTCGAAAACTTTCTTATATTTAACTCTAATTTATTACTATATAACTAAGTTACTTTAAGTATATTAATATTTTAGAACTTTTAAGAGAACTTAAAAAGATATATTATTTTTATTAAGAAGTTCTATTTAAGTAGGTATTAGAAAGCTATTATTAATAGTAATATTAATTTATATCTAAATTATATTATAATATTTCTTAGTTTCTTTATAATTAGATTCTCGAATTACCTAAAACTTAAGATTTACTAAGTAGTAGTTAAAAACCCCTAGAGTAATAAATATATAAAGGATAGTATTTTTAATTTTTTCTCGAGTAGTATTCTCTTATTTAAGCTATTTATTAAATTCAAGTAATTTAAGTACTTTTGAGATATCGAGGATAGGTTTAGTATTTAGATTAATATATTACTATATATCTTAACTAGTTATATAGAAATAAAGTATAATATACTAATAGTTAAAGTTAGAGCTATTAGATAGTTTAACTATTATATTAAGGTTACTAGTAGTTAAATATACTATTTTAAGTAATAAATTAAAGAACTAATAAGATAGATTAAAAAGGATTTCTTTTATATTTATTAATTATAAGTAGTTTAGAGATAACTAAATATAACTAAACTTATAACTATAATAAATAAATAATATAGTATATAGTCTGAAAATAAGTTGTTAAAAGGTATATTTTCTTCTAACTAGAATAAAATATTTAAATACGTTTAAATAAAATAGTAAATATTTTATATAAACTACTAGAGTTAAAAAATAGCTAGTAGAGTTGTATAGTAGCTTTAGTACTATATGTATTCTTATAAAGTAGTAGTTATATAGAGCTCTAATAGTAATATCCTATATAAACCTTAAAGCTTAGGTCTATAATATACCCCCTACTACCCTACTATTCTATTACTATAGTAATATATAATATCTATAGCTTTATAATATAACTATAACCCCTAATTACCTAAATTAACCTAATTAGTAAGAGAAATCCGTTTAAGGTAATTTCTTTAAATACTATTAATATTAGATAATCTTACTAATAAGAGAAATCAGTTACTATTAATATTAAATAGTCCTACTAATAAGAAAATTCATGCTATATTTACCCTAAGTAATCTTATATTATATTCCTTCTTCTATTAATCTATAAGAAACCTTTTTTTTCTCCCCTATATATAGCTTTACTTTCTTTTTTCTAGCTATATATAACTCCTATCCTATACCTACTATAATACTACTAAACTACTACTTTTTTACTTTCCTTCCCCTTTTTATATTTTATTTATTACTATATCCACTACTATTACTACTAGATCTAGCCCCCTTAATAATAACCCCTCCTACTACTATACCCCTTCTAAGCCTATTACTTATATTTATAGTAGCTATATTATTAAGGGCGACTCTAATAATAATAATAACTAACCCTTTATAATAGTTATTAATACTTACTTTAACTATTATTTAAAGTAAAATAGGAATAGTATCGCTTATACCTATATTTAGGGTCATAACTACTCTTATTACGAGTATTTACGAATAGAAAATAAGTATAAATAAAGATCTCATTTTTTACAATAAATATTAAGCTATACACTACTAGTTACTAAATCGATTATCTAGTCGAATAAAATAAATATATTATTTCCCTTATTATTACTATTTCTAAGTAAAAAGATATAGTTATACTTTACTATATTACTATTCTATTACTTAAGTTCTCTATTATAGTCTAGTATTATAATAACTATTTCAATTATATTTAATAGGAAGCTTCTACTTATGTTACTACTATACCTACTATTCCTATTTCTTATACTAAAGGTGTTCCTACTTCTATTTTTACTTTTACCCCTATGTAAATTATTACTAGTTTTAGTAGTATTATATAAATAATAGTAAGTTCCCCCTTCTTCTTTTTCCCCGTTTATATTATACTAATTTCTTTATAATAGGGTATTATAATATATTCTAGTACTTATATTATACCTTATTAATATTATAACTATATCTTTAGCTTTATTAAAGCTAGTTTTAATATCCACTACTACTATACTATTACCCCCCTAGCCTAATATTAATAATACTTTATTTATAAATAGGTATTATTTATTAATATTCTTAATAATAAAGAAGAAGAATAAGAGGATAATAATAATATAGAAGAAGATTTCTAGGGTAATAAGAAGATAAAGGATAATACTAATCTATTTACTTAATTTATTTATTCAGTACTTTAGGAATAGGTCTAATAGATAGTTATATATACCCCCTAGGGGCTATTATATTACTTAATTTATAGTTTATATAGTTTCTCGCTATTAGTAAATTAATATTAAATTATTATTTTCTCTAATATTTCTATACTATAACTTAAACTATATTATAGTTATATTATTGGTAAGGTTTTCTAAGGGTTTTAATATTAGGGTATTATAACTTTTCTATTTAACTAATATATTATAGTTATATCGTTACTTAGGTATATCTTTTACTACTAGTATTTCTTTAATATTATATTCCTTATAGTTTTTACTATTTTCCTTAGCTAGAATTAGGATAAGATTAGGTTATATATCTATATACTATTATAATAGTAATAGGCTATTTTTTACTTATTTAATAAAGTTAATATAGAATATTAGGTAAATACTTGTGGGGATATCTAAAGTAATATTTAGTATATTCGGTATATTAATAACTTTATATTTAGAAGATATTTAATTAAGTTTTTTATTTAGCTAATTTATTTTAATATAGTATAGTAATAGTTATATTTTATCCCCTATTAAGAATTTCTTAGTTATTTACTATATCTTATTTATACTTACTTCGTTATATTATTATATGTATATTATTACTATTTAAGCTATAGTAATACTATTTTTAAAGTAAGAAAGGAAAGCTAAAGCTTATCTTAAACTAGAATATATAGATTATTCTCTTATTTTAGAATATAAGATAAGTATAATATTAAACCTATTCAGGAATATATTTAGACTTATTTTAATTACTAATAAGCTTTTATTATTTAATACCAACTAATAAGTAATAATATAAGTTAGCTAGTCTAATTATAAGAAAATAATATATATTTATAAGAAAACCTAGATCTTAAATATTACTTTCTCCATTTTATTATTTATTTAGAAATTAAATAATATTAATAAAAACTACTATACTTTTATTAACTAGTATAATATTATTTAGAAAGTATTAATTTAGTCTAATTTATAGTTAGTTATTATTAATATAGGGAAACTATAGAACTACTACTAAGTATCTTAGAATTTCTCTATATAAACTTTAATAATTATAGATATTATAGTTTCTAGCTAGATATATTTCAATGATTAGTTTATAATTACTATTAGGAATTTTAAGTTACTTTTTATAGTAAATAGTAGTTCTACTATAAAATTAATAGAAATCTATAACTAGAATTTATTAAGAATTAAGAAAAATTATAAGAAACCCTAGTAATACTATTATTTTTTATATAAATACTAGTAAATATTATATACTTATATAAAATATTTAATATCCCTTAATATACTATCCTAATACTAGTCTCGTAAAAGTATTATAAATATTAAATTAATATTAAAGTAACTTAGGACTAGGGAATTATAAATCATTTAGAGGATAATTATTATTAGTAGTTTATATTTAGGGATATAAACTTAGTTTTAGTAGAATAGAATACTATTACTTCTTACTATATAATTAACTATTTATATTTATATTAAAGTTTCTAGAAAGAATATTTTTACTACTTAGTAAATAATATCTAGTTAAACTTTATATACTAATATTATTATAATTACTTAGTTCTATAGTAATAGTAATATAGTATTTTAGAATAAAATATACTTATTTAGTAGTTTACTAGTAGTATATTAGTAGTTATCTCTTATTAGTATAGTTTTTATTTAGTTTCCCTCTATTTATATATTATAAATTAAGAATACTAAAGAAAACGTATCCTTATCCCTATAATTAACCTAGAGAAATTAGAAAACTTATATTATAAGTTTTAGTTTCATTATATTAACTTAGTTTTATTAAGAGAGAATATTAAAGTATTTAGTAAAATAACCTAAGTAATATTTTAAAATAAAACTAAATTCTAATAAAATCTCTATTTACTTAACTTATTATTCTAAAATAAATCTTATACTTATAAAGTATTCTAATATTTTATAATTAGAAAGAATAATAAATAGCTTTACTATATTTTGTAATTTTACTAATTATATTTTTAGTTATAATACTATTACTAGTAGTTTTGTATTATAAATAGTATAGTTCTATTAAGCTAGTATAAGTCTAGCTAAATAATAAATAATAGATTATAATATATTATCCCTATTTTCTTATAAGAAATAATTATTTAATACTATTTCTAAATAATTTATTTCTACTATTATATACTATTCTAGATCCTATTAAATTATAACTAGTTCTAAGATAAATATAAGTTTAAACTTTTCGAATACTTACTAGTATATAATATCCTAGTAAACAAATACCTTTTTTTATATTAGTTATATAAGGGGTTCCATTAAACTAGAGAAATAATTAATTAAATTATAATAGAAATTCGCGAATCCGAGGAAATTCTAGATATTATAGATGTTCTTAGGAATTTCTTATTTTTAGATAATTTTAACTTTTTAGGGTTATAATAGATATGTTTCCCTATTTTAATAATAAAACCTAAATACTTTATCTATTTTACTAAAGATTTATTTCTTTCTAAATCTAAGTTTAAACTAGTTTTTTATAGCTATTTAAAAACTTATTTAACTTTATCTTTATAATTATATCTTAATTTATAACTATAAATAAAGATATTATCTAAGTAAACTATAATAAAGTTATTAAGAATACTCTAAAGTATATTATAAATATAATATTAGAATATCACAGGTATATTTATTAGCCTAAAAAGGGTAATAAGCTATTTAAATAAATTAAAATAGGTTTGAAAAGTAGTTTTATATTTATTTCTTTCTATAATATAAATCTTATAGAAAGCTATATAAATATTACCTTTTATAAACTATATTATTTCTAATAATAACTATAATCTCTTTAATTAGTAGTAAAAAGTAGTAGTTATAAGTACTAATAATATTAAAAGTATTATAATCTATATAAAACTACTATTTCTCCCTAGGTTTCTTAATAAAGAAAATAGGTACTCTAGTTATAGATAAGCTAGCCTAAACCTAACTTTTATCTATTAGGTCTATAATTTAGTATTAAACTTTAAAGAAATACTCTTTTAGTATATTATATAGTAGTTTTTATAGTAGCTCTAGTTTAGTTCTATCTAAATTCTCTTTTAAATAAATATAGTAGTTAAAGGATTCTTTATATAGAAAAAAACTAGACATTTTCTCTTTATTAAAAAAGTCTATAAAAGAAATATAAATAGTTAGTAAAATAAGTAATAGCTATTCTAAGGTTATAAGTAATATAGTTATTAGGATTATATTAATCTATATTAAACTAGTTACTAATTACTTATATTTTCTCTCTTCTAAATTAGAAGATATTATAGCTAGTAACTTAATAGAGTTTATAGATCTATTTATATATATTTCTTTTAGTATATTACTAATAGCCTAAATAGTTAAGCTACTAACTAAATCTATCTATATTTTATTCCTTATAAAGTTTAAAATAACTTATTAGTATTATAATTATAGTTTCTTAAGGATAATTAAATATACTATCCTTAGGATTATATAGAATAAAGCTTTTAATACTTAACTATTAAGGTTAATTTATATTTTAGCTATCTTAGTAATATAAATCTCTGAGTTAATATTCAAGATAATACCTAACTAGTATAGCTATAGTAATATAATAAATATAAAGTCTTATTACTTTATAAACTCCTTATTAACTATTTTATAATAATTATAACTACTATTAACTTAGATAGAAATAAAAGACTTATTATTTTTTAATATAGAAACTAGGAAAAATAACTTATTTATTTATCTCTATATTTCTCTAGTTTTATCTATTACTATAGTATTATTTTTAATAGCTATACTAAATTACCCCTTAAAAAGTCTTTTCTAGGAAACTAGGCTTTTTCTTTATTATCTATAATCTTTTTATCTAACTATAAAATTTAAATATTAGTATTAGAAGCTACTAGTAGGTAAATAAGCTATAACTTATAATCTATAATAAAATAGTCTTTAGTATTATAATATATATAAATACTAGCTTATATATATACCTAGATAACTATAGAGTTTACTTAATAAGCCTTATATATCTTAATAAAAAGAACTAATTAGGGTTTACTAGTTATAATAATATATTTATTTAACCCTCTATAGTATTAAAAGTTAGTAGTATAATAGTATTATACTAGTATTAGGGTAGTATAAACTATTCTTATACTTATTATCTATATATCCCTATTCTAATTTACTATTAGCTCTAACTAGGGAAAAGACTATTGCTACCTATAATATTATAATTCCATATCGAGGATCTCGAAATCTATTATAATTATATAGTAATACTAAATAGTGATATAATAGTCTATTTAGCTAATATCGCGGCTAATAGTAGTTATCTAAATTTAGTAGGAAAAAGCTAGATAGAAGTAATTTAACTTAATATCCCCTAACTAGTTATACCTTCTTACTTATCTTATAGCTAATTTAAACTTAATAAAAAACTTAGCAAATATCTACTTAAGCGTCTAATAGAAATAGTAAATCTTTTGAAAACCTAAATACTATAATAAGAATTCTTATAATACTTAGTAAAGTATTAGAAAAACATATCAATATCCTAACTATACTATAACTTTTATATAATAAAAAAATTACTAACCTATATCTAGACTTTAAGTAATAAGCTAGTCTATAGGTATTACTAGAAATCCTCAAATCCTCTAATAAAAACCTAATTAATTTCTAACTTATACTATATAGTTATTTATTATATAGGAAAATAAAAAATATTACTATTAAAAGGGGTACTAATAAAAAGCAGCTTTTATTTCGGATTAAGTATTTATAATACTTATAAAGCTAAGTTATAATCTACTTAGAATTTCATAAAAATATTTCAAAAAATTAGTTTTTTTCTTCTACTAAATTAATCTACTATTAATCTATTAGAAGCCTTATAGAAGGTTCTAGATTAGTAGTATTTACTATTATCTTTTTACTATTTTCTATTTCTTTTAGTATTTACTATTTACTACTAAGTTAAACTTAAGTAAGAAGTTTATTAATATTAGAAGCTAGCTATAAGAGGTATTTTAGTAGTACTTTAATAGTATTATAATAAACTTAAAAAGTTTATACTTAAAGTAAAAACTCTTCACTAGACTATAGAGGTAGTAGTTATGCGGAGCTTTAATAGTAATATTCTATATAAGCCCTAAGGCTTAGGTTTGTGATATTTATATAGATTTTGAATAAGGGGTTTATAATTACTTCTTATATAAAAACCTTACTAATCTATAGTATAGTAGTAATAGAAAAACTAATACTAATTAGTATTAGTTTATCTATCAAGGATAATTGTATACTATATATAATCTTATTATATAAATATATAAAGATTCTAGTATTTATTATTATTATTACTATATTATATACTTATATATAAGTATATAAAGCTCTAGATCTATAGTATAGTAGTTACTTACTGACTATTTTAATACGAAATTATAGTTAATAATAGGTATAACTAGTAAAGTATAAGGGTGTATAGTTATATATATTATTTGCTAAGGTACATAGTTATATATATTATATATATAGAGGTGTATGATTATATGTAATTAGGGGGTAAAACCTAGTATATATTATATATAACTAAACGTAGTTAAGCGTGCTACGCGAGGCTCTATTTTAAATAGTTTAAGTAAAATGAGCCTTGGTAGAGACGGCGCTATAACTAAGGTTTCTTCTAGTAAAAACTCTACTACTTAAGTATATTATTCCTAATATGCTTTTCTAGCCTCGAGAGTTTTACTTATAAGCTAGCTTTTTAAATAATACTATTAATCCTTTATTTTTATCTTATAAGAAGTATTCTAAATAACTTTATTATTCTTATTAAATTTCTATTTCTATAATAAGAAGAGTAGTACTATTTATAGGTTATTTAGGTACTATTTATTAACTAGGAGGTAGTTTAAGTATAGTATTTCTAGTATTCCTAATATCTTAAAATTCTTCTTCTTACTATAATTTTAAGTAGTTTAATTAGTTTATTATATTAATCTAAGTAATAGAAATACTAAACTAGTAACTTTAGAGAAGCTTTATAAAACTATTAGTTATAAAATCTCTTAAAAGTATATATTCAATCTTAAAATACTTCTACTAGGCTTATTAGTATAACTAGTAGTTATAGATATTTATATATTTTAACTTTATATATAGTTGAACTATTTTAGTTATTATAAGATATATTATTTACTAGTTATTATACTAGATTCGGATAGCTAGGTAAAGTTTATATATTTTATTCTTACTAAATATATTTATTACGAGATTTACTTACAATATAGTAATTAAATAGCTAGTAAAAATAGCTTTTTAAGTAGTTTAAGTTAATACTAAAGGTTATACTTTAGTTATTAAAGTAGTAATAGTATTTTATTTATTTAGCTTTAACATAGTAGTTATTTAAAGAGTTTTAGTTGAAGCGTAATAATTAGTTTACTATATAAGTAACGTCTAGTCTCATTATAACTATAGTATAGTTAATAAAGTTAATATTTTATTCGTAGTATTTAATCTCTATGTAAGAAACTTGATTATATTATAGGAAAAGTTGATTAAGTTTTAGAGGGGTTTTGAATCATTTAATATATTATATATATTTCGTGAGTTACTTGAGGGGTTTTATAATATATACTATTTATAAGAATTATAGTCTTTATATTACTTAATCTTAAATAACCTTAATACTAAGAAACTACTATAGGTTTTCTTTTTTTAATAGTATTTCCTTTAGAAGTTTATTAATAATATAAGTATTTTAGATATATCTTTTAAGGGGAAAGAAAGTATATAATTAATAATATAGAAGAAGAAGATAATATACCCCTTAAACTAGTCATAAAACTTTCTTATAGTAGGTTTAAAATTAAAATATTCGAGGTTTCTTTCTAAGTAGTATTATTAGAAGAAAAGGGATTTCTAAAAGCTATATAATATTTTATTTAGGTAGTAGATCTTATTTTATATTTAATAACCTAGTAATATCTCTATATAGATAACCTTATTAATTGTTATATATATAAATATATTAACTATATTATATTAGAATAGTTCGAAATTAAAGTAATTAGTAATTACTATAAAGGTTTAAAATAATATATTTACTAGAGTTACTTTATAAGTCTTATAGTTATTTTATAACTATTAATATCTATGAATAACTAAGTAAACTTCAATTTTTAAAAAATACTTATATTTATTAAGCTTATAGGTATAAACCTAGCAATGTTTTAGAATCTTTGAACCTCTTATAAAAACTTTATTAATTTTATTCTAGGAATAAGATTTAATATAATTATTAAAATAAGCTTTTTTAGTTATTATTATTTTTTTAATATATAGATAAGTAAGTACTACTAAGTAAGATAAAAGTAATAGTAATAGTTTCTACTATAGGATTCCTAGAATAGGAGTGCTTATTTTTTTATTTTTTAAGTATTTTCTAATATCTAATTTATTTTATAGTTAAAGTTTATTATGAAAAGTCCTAATATTTATATTTTAGAGTTTTTGAGAAAGTTGAATTTCTAAGACTTTTTCTAGTGAACTATTTATATAATTGTATAATTATAAATAGAAATATTTTAGAATATCTCAAAATAACTAAAAAGTACTAGCTAAAAAAATAGCTTTAAATAAAGATCTCCTAGTAACTCTAGTATAGTACTTTATCTACCTTTTATATTTAATTTTCTCTAGTAATACCTGAATTCTTTATTTCTTTATAATTTTATTTATGTAAATAAAATTGTAGAAAGTTCTTATAAGTAACTCTAGAAAGGTTATTAATATAAACTTCGTAGTTTTAAATATTTTATAAAGCTTAGGGGTAGCTATTATATAGATATAAGACCTTGAACTATTATATTTACTTCCTATTATATTAATTACTTTATTAAGCTTTTTATTTAAGTTTGAATAAATAATTAAGCTTATTTTAAGTAGTTCTATTATAATTATTTATTCTTATAATTATTAAGTAACTTTATCAGAATTAAATTATCTAAAGTTATTTTATAAAAACGTTAAGTTTCTATTAAAGAAAAGTATTTTATTAAAAGAGATATTATAAATTATAATATTTTATTTTAGAGTAAGTTTTATATTTAATACTAGTTAGTTAAAAATATAGTTAATTAAAAAGCTAATAGAAGTATACTTCTCGGGGCAAACTAGTTAGTTATATTTTAACTTTATATTTATAATTAGAATAAAATATTTATAGTTATAAATATAAAAGTAAGCTAAGTCTAATTTTATAGTATTATTCTTTCGAGTAATTTTATAAAGTTTCTAGTATAGTATTTACTAGCTTAAAAAGTATATTAATATTTAGTTATAAAGAAATACCGTAGCTTATAGGGTTTTAAGCTAGAGATTATAAGATAGTTTACTACTATACTTTATAGCTCTTATATAAGTTTTAATAATTATTCTAATATATTCAGTGTTTCTGTTTTAGCTTTAGATATAAGGAGTAGATAGTGTAAGGTATATACTTTAAGAAATAAGGTTTAATTTTAACTTCTTATCCTTAGAAACCTCATTATTATACTTAAAGACTTTAATGTTAATACTATACTAATATTTAAAGAGTTCTATAAAACTCTTAAATATTCTTATTATTATAATTTTAGTATAATTAATAAAATAAAAGTCTTAAGAGTAATTAGTAGTTTAATTTATGAATATTAAAGTAGAGATATAGCTATTATAGTTCTAGTAATAGAGGTAAAAGTTAAAAGTAATATATTCTTTAGGGGTAGTATATAAAGTATTCTCGTATTCTATGTAGCGAACTTTTTGCTTAGCTTTACTAATACTATATATTTTACATACTTCCTAAGTAGGCTAGTAACTATTATATTTCAAATAGCTATTAATAATCCGAATACTTTATATAGTAGAGATAAAGTAGTTTAGAGGCTTTCTACTAGGATACTTTAAATACTAGTACTAGAACTATTTATTACTTTTTAGGGGTTTTTGAATAATATCTATAGTATACTACTAGTACTAGTAATATCTAGGAAAAAGCTTATACTATACTAATTATATAGCTAAAGTAGTTAATCTCTTATTAAATATACGGTATTCGAAGACTTACTAGTTATATTAAATATTAATAACTACAATTCTAGAATAATTACTTTTTATAGTTAAAATAAATAGTTTAGTTTAGTATTTTATTAGTAATTTCGTTCCTATAATTACTAAAAAAAGATAAGATTTATTTTTAGAGTAATATAGAAAGTAATATTATAGAAATACAACTTAACCTTCTTATTTTCTATAGTCTAAATAAATATTTCAGTATCTCTATAGTTTTTAATTAGTATAGGTCTTATATTATATTAAATATAGTTTCTTACTAGAGCTCTTCGAAGAATTATAAAATATTTAATATCCTAGAAAATATAAACTAAAATACCTAAATTAAAAATAAAAAAGTCTTAGAAAGGGTATTACTAAGGCTTTTCTTTATAGTATATTTATTA
>RYZW01000552.1:0-30459 GCA_004367215.1 Colletotrichum trifolii
GATATTTATAATTACTAGTTATAATAAGAGGCCTAGTAAGGGTATTTTAAGATTAGATATATATTTTCAGGAAACCTTATAGCTAATAACCTTATAAAGGTTCTCCGAAATTAGTAGTTTAGTATTTTTATTACTTAGATTAATATAATAGATTAGTTGAACTGTCTAAAATTATAATAAAAAGAGGAATTTCGAGATATTAGGGGTATTAGAAGTATTATACTTAAAATACCCCCTAGTAAATAAGAGGTACCTAAATAACCTAAAAATAGTACTATTTTTCTATTATAGAAATAGAGGTTTAATGAAAGTAATAGGGTTATTTAAAATATTTCTTATGAGATATAAATAGAGTATTAATAGTATTATTCAAAAAACTAGTTTATAAGTAATACTTTCGAGGCTAGAGAAATATATTAGGAATAATATATTTAAATAGTACAGTTTTCGCGGGAAGAAACCTTAGCTATCATACTATCTCTATAGGCTTCGCCTTACTTAAACTACTTAAAATAGAGCCTCGCGTAGTATACTTAGCTACGTTTAGTTACACAGAATACATACTAGATTTTGCCCCCTAATTATATATAATACTAAGCAACTTGTATTATTACTCTAGGTGTCGAGCGTAGAATATAATTGGGGAATCTTGTATATGTATATGTGTGTGTGTTTCTCATTAAGCCTTCTAGGGACCTATTAGGTCATATAGTTACTATACTGAAATCCCGATAAATCTTAACTAACTAGTTAGAAGTAGGGTATTCTAGTCTTTATCGTTTTACCTATATTATAGCTAAACCTTTTCTCTTAAAAACTCCTAGATTTTAATATTACTCTATTTCATTTTTCAATATTATAGGTTCTAGCTTACTTATTTTCAAGTTTCTATATTTACTAATTTAACTATCCCCTAAAATTCATACTAAACTAAGAACCTGGAACTATAGTATAAATAAAGATCAAATAATCCTGAAATAGTATTTATATAGTTAACTTTTATATTTAATTATTAATATTTCTCTTATATAGAAAATACTAAAAGTTAAGTCATATCGATTTTTAACCTATCTATTACTTTTATTATAAATAAATTTCCTAGTCCTCTTTATTATTTTTTATACATAGTACAAGCTTTAGGTAATATTACTATAATTACTAGATAAGGTAAAATCTATTATTAATATATTCTATTTCTTGGAATAAAGCTCTTAATGTAGGTCTACTTCTAAACTAATATTTATTTCACTTAAATAGTAATTCATACGTATTTCTCAATTAAAATGTTTAATAATCTTTACTTTAATTTTTATAAATTACTATAGTAATTATTATAGTAGTCTTATATAAGTAATTATAGACATTACTTCTAAACTAGTACGTTGACTATCCTTTATCTGTATAGTAATATCATAATAGTTATATATAATTTCTAAAAGTATACTACTCACTAGCATATAAGCTTAAATAAATTATAGTATTTAATATTTATGGGAAATTACTATTTGTCTAATTTTTACCTTTCAAAGCTACGAACTAAATTATTAGTTACTTAATGCTAACTTTAAAATTAATTTAATATTTACCTAATCTTACTTTTTAGTAAAGTTTTCTATACTCTTTTTTATCTTCATAAAAATATATTACTTTTTCCTACTAGAATAAAATAGTATACTCTATATTAATAGATATAAACTACTAGAAAAAGTTAGTTTCCAGTATTATCTAAGCTATATATCCCACGAATAAGTATAATAATATACTTATAAGTATCTTAGATCTAGTACCATACCTTATAAAGTATTCTTATATTTCCTTTATTATAGACTTTTAGTATTTGAATAAAATAAGACAGAAACGTAAAATACATTCTAAGATTTAGTTTAAAAAATGATTATTAGTAGTATAAGTAGTATAACAGAAACTATTTAGTATGTTAATAAAGTATAGAAACTTACCAAAACTTATTTTCCTAGTTTATAACTAAATAGAAATAGAAATAATTACCCTATGAAGTTTTTATACTATTATAGACTTTTTAGGTTTAATACCAATGAGATATAGCAAAGGTTTTTACGATATTTATTACTAGCCTAAGCATCTTACTATATATTATAAATATGCTTTCGTATTTTAACTTTTACTCAAGAAGTAATAAAGAAATAGCTATCTATATAGTATTCTACTAATCTTTGTATTAGTTTATCTAGTAGGAATAATTGTATATTATATATAATCTCGTCGTATAAATATACAAAAGTTCTAGTATTTATTATTTTCATTAGTATATTATATAGCTATATATGTAACTATATAAAGTTCTATATCTATAATATAGTAATCTTTAACTAACTACTATAGTACTAAACTATAACTAGTAATAGGTATTACTAGTAAAGTATAGAACGTATATAGCTATATATACTGTATATATATAGAAGCATATAACTATATATATTATATATATAGAGAAGCATGTAAACTATATATATAATATATACTATATAGTATAGTATTACTAATACTAGTAACCTTTTCTTTTTACTATATACTTTATATACCCCCATTTATATATAAAGACTAAGACTAAAAATATTTATAAATATATACTAAAAACATTGTAAAAGTAACATCAATAATAATTATAAAATAATATCAAAAATAATCCTATTACTTTTTACCTAATAATATCTGAATACCCCTTTATCTATTCTACTCAAATCATATATCTTTCTATTTAAATAGTTATATAGTTTTCCCGTTTAATATAGTAGTTTAATATCTAGCTAGTTTTTATCGTTTTATAGTAAGAGTAGTAGGTTTAAATCCTATAGTAAGTAAGCGCGACTAGTAGCTATGTACTTTCCGATTATATAAACTATATATAATAACTACTACTAGTTATTAGTTCTTATTAATAGCTATTAATAGCTAGTAGTTATTAATGTATATAGCTAGCAAGTATAAATAGAATAATAACTATTAATAGCTATTAATAAGTACTACTAGCTAGTAGTATTAGTATTATATAACTATAATCCTATAATAGGTAATTATAATAGATATAAGCCTATACATAATTTTTATATTTGTAACCTATTATCTTAACTAACTATATTATTACTACCTAAGGTTTTCTCTATTTAAACAAGTCCTCAACTCTAGTATTATCTATTAAGTATATAAGGTAAAAGCTAGCTAGAAGTATGAGCCGACTACTAAGTATAGCTTTTTTTAAAGGGTTCCCGAGAAGTATATAACTTTAAATAAATCAACGACCTTTGATATATCTATATATATAGTTATATAGTTTAGATTAATAAATCTCTTAAAAGTATAGTTTTGAGTACCTTTTATGAAAATACTAGTAATATTATTATTTCTATTAATTTATTATACTTTATAGAGCTTATAATACTGATATAACTATTTCGATACTATAAACTTAATTATTAGGTATTTGTCTTTCATAATACTAAGTTGTATAAAGTATTTATAGAATAGATGTAGATTAATATAGAAAAGAATTAAGATTTAGGGGAAATCTTGATATTTCAAAATCTTCCTAAATAATATAATTATAGTATAAATAGAATCTAGATTAATTACTATAGTATGAATCTCTAAAATAAGTATATTCCTAGTAGTTCTTTTATTATTAGGAGACAAATAATCCATAGAGTTATTATAGGAGTCAAATTAGTTATTATAAATTATTATTATTTAAGTTATAATTATTATAAATCTTAGTTAAGATACGAAGTTAGTATTATTAATACAAGAGCTATTAATAAAAATATAAACGTATATTTTAGTGAAGTTAAATAATATAATATTAAAGTCATAGTTAAGATATGTAATTCATTACTTAAAGTATTTATTAAGTATAGTAGTATTATAAGTAGAAAGTTACTATTATTTCTAAGTATATAAGAGGTTAAATAATACCTCAATTTTGGTATATTGAAATAAAGTATACTATATATATATACTATTCAATATATATTTTCCTAAGTATTTTAAGTATAGTATATATATATTGAGGAATACTAGTTTTTATTTTTAGTATTTTTAGTATCAGTAGAAAATATTATTATCAAAGCTTAAGATATTTATATTGAAAATAAAAGGAGTTATTTCTATGAAAATAGTTTTAGGCTTTATTTCAAATAAAAGTTTTTAGAGTTCCTTTTCTTTTCAATATAAGAAAGTAGTATTAGAGAAGCTAAGAGTCTTATTCATTTATATACCTATAAAGCTAAAATCCTTATTAGTAAGGTATAAGATAAGGAAATATTAGTTATGTATTAATATTTCTATTTATAGTTACTTTTTATAATAGTTAGAGTAGGCTATTTACTAGTGAGTACTAGCCTTAGTAAAACTATATAATAGCTCAATAATAATAATTATGAATCGTAGAAAATACTATTTTTAAAGCAAGAAAATAAGTTAACTATAATATACTTTATAAGTTCTATTTTATCTTAAGTATAGATTTAAGTAATATCTTGAAACTATATTATTATATTTTTATACTAGAAGAGAACTAGAGCTATAACTAAAATTTACTATTAGTTACTCTATTGAAGTATTAGTAGTTATATTGATATTATAAATTTATTATTACTAATAAAGTTTCAAATTATAAAACACGATTCTTTATATACTTTATTAGTGACCTTATTCTTAGTCTTATCAACAATATATAACTGGAAATACTAATAACCTTTATAGAAAACAAGGTTATACTAAACAATCTTAATAATACTCTTAACAATAATATTCTTGATTTCTTTTTTTATCAACCTCTTTAATAGTAAACCTAGTATTATAGTAATTCCCTTTATAGAAGATCAAAGAGAAAGCTATATCTAACTATTCCTTAGCTATAAAGTATACTAAACAACCAAGCTCCATACTATAGTTTTAAATAGGTAATATTACTAGTAATTGTTCATGAAAAGCCAGTAAGAACTACAGTTATAGTTATATAATAATTATATTACTATTTACTTAAAAGGGAAAAAGAGTATTATTACTAATAGTAATAAAGTTACTATTATATGTAATAGTAGTATTTTATAGTATCTATTAGGTATTCCGGAGCTTTATAGAAATAGCTATAAATAAAACTAGAATATTACTTTAGGACTATATATTTCTATATAATATTAGACTTCTAGTAGTAGTCTTGGGAACTTTTATAAATTTCTTATAAATCTTAGATATAAGTATTTTGAAAATATAATTAGATAGCTATTAAAGCATCCCTTAATTACTCTTATAATATAGTTTTATAATTTTTACTTGAAATTCTTAAGAGTTATAAAAGAGTTCGAAATTAAATATCTTATATTAAGTAATGATAAAATAAAATAGGTTTTACTATCTATATTTCTCTTACTATATATATACAAGGAATTAAAATAAGGAAACTACTATATATAAGATATTAGAGCTATTATAAACTATTAAACCTATATTAATAGTATATTTAGTATAGATATAGTAGATTTCTTCTATTACGTTCTATATTATATTAGTTTAAGTAATTATATCTAAGGAAAGAATAGAGTTTTGTATAAGATATAAATATATATTAAAAGTAAATAGTATAAGTATAAGGCTATTTAGGGTAGTAGTACTATTAATTACTTTATATACTACTTGAAAAGATACTTCTTAAAGTATTGTAAGGATTTTATTATAATAAATCTTATTCCCGCTTGACGTAGTAGTTTAATATCTAGCTAGTTTTTACTGTTATGGTAAGAGTAGTAGGTTTAAATCCTGTGGCAGGCAAGTATTACTAGTAGCTACGTGTTTTCCGATTACGTAAACTATATAGTAACTACTACTGGCTATTAGCGCTTACTAATAACTATTAATATTAATAGCTAGCGACTATTAATAGTAATAGCTAGCAGTAGCTGCTACTAGCTAGCTAGTATTAGTATTACGTGACTATAATCCTTAAAGAGTAACTATAATAGATATAGGTATATATATATATACCTTCTATTTATTAGCTATTGTCTTATCTAACTATATTATTACTACTTAAGGTTTCCTCTATTTAAATAGTTCCTTAATCCTAGTATTATCTATAAAGTATATAAAGTAAGAGCTAACTACTAGGTATAGTTTCTTTTAAAAAGTTCCNAGAAGCATATGACTTTAAATAGATTAGAAACCTTCAATACAACTACTAATATATAATAAATCTTATATATTAGTAAAAGAAAATATAATAATATTCAATTTTACCAATGTTATAATATACTTTAAGTAGTACTTTTTAAACTATTAATCCTATAATTTCTACTTTTGATTGAAACCTTTTAAATTAAAATACTATCCTTATATTAGTAGTAATAAAATCAGGAAAGCCCTAGTAAAAGTTAATCTAGTATACTTTAAAAGGTTTTTATATTACTTTTATTGAGATATTTAGTAAAAAGTAAGTAGTATTAAATATTATAGTAGTATTAATAATTCAGAGTATAAGGTAGCTATTAAAATAGACAATGTTATTGATAACCTTAAATTTAAATTTAATATTATCCTGAATAGTAAAATAAAAAAAAGGAAAAGTAGTCTTATATATTTAGTGCTAGTAGTAGTACTGTTAAGAGTTTTAAAAGCGTAGTATTCAACTCAATCTCTCTTGTTAATAAGGATATTATAGAAATATACTATAGTTAAATATCTGAAGTAGTAATAAAGTCTCCCTGCTTTTAATTCTATAAAGTATATAGAGGTAAGTACTTTCTCCTTATTAAAGAATACATATAAATACCTCTATGTTCAAATGATAAATATAATCTTTTTATTTTAGTAACACTAGTTATATATATTATTAAATCTAATATTTAAGTAATCTATATCTATAAAGTAGAGTAAAAAAGGCATATTATAGAGTATTATATGAAATAGAATAGTATCAAGTAGTATAGAAATATGCATTACTTTAGATATTAAAATAGCAGTAGTACTATTAAAATAGATTATAACTAGTTCACCTTACAGAAGTGTAACGATTATAGAAGCATCAATTATTTATTTCAATACTATGAATTAGAAATACTTAATAGTTAAGAAACTAGTAATACTCAAGTTAAACAAAATGTCTTTAAAATAGTAATTCAATAATAGTTTTGAAATATAAGAATATAGATAAAACCCATAGCTATATTCTTAACAATCTTATTGCTAGAAAAATTCTTCTTAGTAAAAATATATAGTGCTACTTAGCTTTAGAGGATTCTAGTAATTTTACTTCTATTTAGAATAATGAACTATTTACTAAAGAGTAATATTAAAAATATCTTACAAATAGTAAAAATATAGTCCTCAAAGCTATTTAGTTACTTTCACTTTATACTTGGAATAGTATTTAAGTTCTTTAATTTGTATATAGATTTAATTCCAGATTTTACCTAAGAATAGTATTTATACTAGTACTAGCTTCAAACTAGTTAAAATAATAATAAGATTACCTATTATTGTGGATAATTATACCCTTAGTTCTAATATTTAACCCTATAGTAATAGAAGACTTTATAGTAATAATCTATATAAAGAGAACCTTATTTAGGCTAAAGCTTAGTGTATATAGCTGAGAATAGCTCCTCAGGTTATAGGGTTAAGGATTTTTATAAACTTCTTGAAAATCAAATAGAATAGAGTATTTATAAGACCTAAGTATTCATAATCTATTTTTATCTATATCTTTTATAATAGAACTAAAACCTCCTTGAATTCTATATCGTTATTTATAAATAAACCTATAAAATAAATACAGATATATCTGGCTATAATTATTATAACTAAAGCTATTACTTTGTTAAAATAAGTTTTAATAAGATTATCCTAAGTATTATAATTAATAAGTAGCTTATAGATATTGAAAAGAATATTATCTAGCTAATTAATAATTCATTATACTAAGCTAGTAATATTAAGGACTAAGTGATAATTAAATAATATTTTAATATTAATATACTACTTTAATACTAGTTACTAGATATTTTAGAGTATTATAGTAATAGAATTACAGAGGTTTTAAAAACTATCTAGTTATACTAAGAGTATCTATATCTATATAAATGTTATTTATATATTGGCTATATTTAATTAATATATTAAGATTATTTACTAATAAGAATTAACTAAGTCCCGCTATACTTATGTAGAAACTATAAGTTAGTTTATATTAGTAGTAGAGAACTGTTATACTAGTAGTATAAAGTCTTATTTTAGGGGTAAGTAAAGTTTAGTCTAGAAGATATTAAGGTTATAGATATTAATGGTATGATTGATATTCGAATAGAGTATAATTAATAGTAATTAAATATCTTAAGATATTCGAATTATACGTACCTGTGAAAGTGTAAAAGTATCGAAATATAAGGTTATTACAGAAAAGATTATTAGTTATTTATTATTTATAAGAAGATGTGATGAATAAGTAATATAGTATAAAGTTCGTGTCCAAAGGTCTGAGCCCAAAGCTACTTTTACACCAAAATACTATGTTTTTAATAACATATAACTTAAAAACTTAATTGATAAGTATATATAAAAACTATAGTATATATAGACTTTTATAGAATAAAGATAATATATTTTGTATATATTTTAAAAGTTTTACTTTATAGAGATGTGATTTTTTAAAAGAATTAAAATATTAAAATACCAGAATTAGTATGTAAAATAGTAAAATCTAAGTCTTTTTTGAGGTTTTTACTTTAAAAATCGTCTTACTATATATTCTATAGTTTTTCTTAAAAAAGGTTATATAGTAAAATTAGTTACTTAATTTACTCTATAATTCTATTTTCTAAAGATTTTATTCTTTTTTCTTTATATAGTTATTTATAATAGAAATAGTAGTACTAGTATTAGTAGTATAACTCTAATAGTATCTTTTTCTATATAGACCTATAGAAGTTAAAATATTTTAAAAGTACATTTTAGTATATTTACTATGAAAAGAAATATGTATTAAGTTCTACTATTTTTAGATCCATAGTTATAGAGATACACGCCTTTTAGTACTAAGGGTTAATACTAGAAAAGTGGGTAGGCTCAGACTTTTGGAACCCTACTGTATAGTCTAAAAGTAGGCTATTGAAAAATACATTTCATTCAAACTAGAATAAAATATTTAAACGTATATAAATAGGATAGTTATACTTTATATAAGCTAGTAGAGTTATATAGTAGCTAGGAGAGTTATATAGTAGCTTTAATACTATACCTATTCTTATATACCCCCCTCATAGTAGAGCTAGTAGAAATACTTATATATCATTTAAGTAATATACTAAATAAATAAAGTAAAGTAAATAGTTTCCTAAAATAGGTTTTTAGGTATTTGAATAAAAGGAATTAATAAAGTTGTTATAATTTATTATATATTTAACTATTTATATTAGTATTAGTAAGAGTAATTAGTTAGCTCTTTTTAAAATTACTAGTAATCTAATTTCTTTATATATTATAAATAAACTAATTATCGGTTCTTACTTACTAGTTTCTTTCTTCTCCCTTATACTAATATTTCAATACTTACCTTTTTATACTTATAAGTAGTATATTTTATTAATATAGATTTTATATATTAACTGTAAACGTAATAATATATGTTAGGTATTACTAATATTCTAACTATAGGATAAACCCTTCAAATCTATCGAGACAAAAACTAGGAAAACTAATAATTCTCCTATTAAAGTCGAAAAATAAACTATTAATACTAATATCAATAATTCTCATAATATTACTACTAATCTCTTAGTATATTTCAACCTATCCCCTTTATTCAATAAACTAGTACTAGTTTTCACCTACTTCATTTCTAAACTCAAACGAATACTTCTTAACCCTAATCTAAAAAATAGTAAAATATTAGTATCCCAAGTCATTTTAAATATTCTTTATCCTGATTTACATAATAATAATAATAAGTTTAGAACTTGAAAGACTCTTCTATATTCTTTTTAAGAAACCTATTTTATTTTGTATTTTTAACTCTCTCTATTTCTTTCAAACATATTTATTCCTATAGTTTACTCTTATCTCTTCTTACTATTAATATATTTGTTATATTTAGTAACTTTATACAAAAGTACTATATTTTTAAAAGTCAAGCTTAGATTTCTAAGTTTTAAAAACTTACTTTTTTATTAGTCTAAATCTCTAGCTATAATACAAAGGTTAAATCTTTCAACTAAAGTTATTTATTTAGTTCTATTTTACAGATTTCCCTAACATATAGGAATATCTATTACTATCCTTCTTCCTCGAGATCGTAGAAATACCTAAGCTAAATAGTATTACTAAGAAGCTAATTATTTTAAAAAAGCTTACTACTAGTCCTAAATATCTTTATAGTTATCCGAGGAAAGTTTCTACCCCGAAGCTTCTATCTAATAATAACGAAGATAATTTAGGTAGAAACTTCGAAGTTAAAGAGTAGGAGCTTGAATATATTAGTAATAAGGAAGCCGACTACTTCGAAGAAGCCTATTACTAGCTCTAAATATCCTCGTAATTATCTAAGGAAGGTTTCTACCCTAAAGCCTCTATCTAATAATAACAAAAATAATCTAGCTAGAAACTCTAAAGTTAAAGAATAAAAACCTGAATATATTAATAATGAAAATAAAGAACCTAGAAATATTGTAGATAATAAAAAAGATAAAGATAATAATATTAATAAAATACTTAAACCTCCTAAGAAATAGTTAAAACTATAGCTAGTACCACGAGAAAATCTTTTTATATTAGAAATCAAGAAATCTTTTTAGAGATAAATAATTTTAAATATTAAATTAAAACTACTAAATATTAACCTATAAAACTAAGTAAGAAATCTACTACTTTAAAGAATACCCTAACTAAATCTATTTTTTCTAAGAAAAATAAAACTACTAAGAAATATGAAATTATTAGTAACGCCATACCACAAAGCACGCGTTAACGCCTGAGGCGTATACACCCCTATACGCAATTCAGCATACGTGTCCATATACCCTATAGGCATAAGGTATACGTGGCTATATACCCTTATCCCCCCTAGCGATACCCGTCACTAGCTATAGCCGAGTACTATAGTATACTATAGATCTAAAGCCTTATATACCTACGTATAAGCATATAACATAATAATAACAACAATAAATACTAGACCTTTTTATACCTATATAACGAGATCATATACAGTATATATTACCCTCTAGATAAACTAATACTAATTAGTAGTTAACTTATCCGTTACTACTATACTACAGATTAGTAAGGTTTTTACGCGAAAAGAAGTAATTATAAACCCTACTTAAAATCTATATAAAGCGAGATCATAAGTATTAACTTAGATACCTCAAGAGATATTACCCTTACCCTTATCCCTAGTAAAGCATTTCTAAATTAATATACTAATTTTACTCTACGAAATACTAAAGAAGTAAACTTTAACAACACTTTTCAATACATCCTAGAGAGTATTCAGTAAACATAATACTTTTTAGAATACTACTAGATACCTATAATATATAAGATTTATAGTATCCTATACCTCCTATACTTGAGAAATTTATACAGTATCTCGAAACCCCTATACTTTCTCGAAAATCATCCCTTTTTCAATACTCCTATACCTCCCCCTACTAATATATCTAAACTATACCCTAAACCGAACACTAGAGTAAGCTTTAGTATAGTAATAGCTTAAGTAACCCTAAGTAGTAAATATATAATCCTAGATTATCTTAAATCTTTTATCGATATAGATCTATTCAGAAAACTTTTTAGAATCAATTATAATAACCTCATATAAGTAAATACTAAAGATATTAATACCTTTATAGTATTTTATATCTCTTAATACAAATATCTAGAAATCTATAAACATAAGCTTTTTAACTACTTTAGGATAGATTTTAATAAATAACTTATAATAATATAATAACTAGTTAATAAATATATAATCTACTACCTCTAAGACTTCCTTATTAACTACAAAATCAAAATCGATAAATTAAGAGAGAAAATCTATTTAATATTATACTAACTCACTTAGAGCAAACGCTTTATTTTCTAAACCCTTAATAAAATTAATAAGATAAAAAAGCAGATTTTAAGTTTCAAGACTAATATCAAAAACTACTTTAAATAAGTTTACAACCTCCTTAAAATAGAAAATATCGAGATATTTTCCTATACTATCAAACTTAAAAGTATAACTACAATACCTATAGTTAATACCTAGTTAATATCTAAAAACCTCACATAATATACCTAGCAACCTCAACTACTCACACGAAATACCTAGCCTCCTCTACTACTTATATATAGTATACAACCTCTACTACTACTAGTAGGACTACTAATCCCCAGGTAATATAGCATAGCGAACTCCTACTACTGGGAAAATAATACGGAGACCCCTTACTACTAAGAAATACGCCGAGATAATAGTAATACGTAGTATCCCTATCCTAAATATTACTCCTATACCTCCTCTACTCCCCTATTCGAAAACTCATTTACTAAATATACTACAAACTTCATAAAATTATATAACAAAAACATAAAATATAATAGAAACCTATATAACATTCTCAAGACTAAAATTAATATCTTTTATAACTATTATTTCAAACTTAGTATCCTATAATACGTATAGACTAAAGTATTCTCTATTATACTAAAAGATTAAGCTCTCAATTTTTACTTTAACAACCTCACATACTATAGCTAAAACCTTAACTTTAATTAGATAACTATATATATTCAAGAGTATTTCAAAAATAATAAAATCTACTAGATTTACCTATCTAACTAGCAAAATACTACTCTTAAGAGTATAATAGCTGAGAACCCTAACTAGAGTAAAAAGGAAGTACTTAAGACACTTATCACGAAACTTACCAACCTCTAAAAGATATTCAGGGCTAACTAGTATACTGATAAAGCCCTCTATAACTAACTTATAAATATATACTATAGTATACTAGAGTACTAGTTAGTACTCTTTAGCCCTATATTAACCTCCCAGAGTCTCTATAACTAGTTATACTTAGCTATAAATAATACTATAGTACTCCAAAAATCACAATACCTTTAAAGCACTAGAGATAACAGCAATGTGTCTGAGGAGTAGTTTTGGACCGATTACATATACAATACACCTCGAGGTAATACTTAAGGTTACAGCTATACCCCTAACCGCTCCCTACTACCTCAGAGTAGACGTTACTCTCCCCTAGCTTCTATATATACCTATACTAATAAGAAATACTATATATATAATAAAACAAGTTACTAGTTAATAAAATATACCCTCGAGGAATAGTATACCTTATATAATAGGTATAAGTTAATTACTAATCTAATAGTATATATTTAGATAGTATACTAAACCTTTCTCACTAAATACAAAAATATTAATAGCCTCAATAATAACCTCTAAGTACCCTTAAGAGATAATAGGTATAAGGAACTTATTACCTAATATTAGACATAATATAACTTCAAAAACCATACCCCTATTACCTTTATAATATCTAATACCCCTTAGTAGTTCTTTATAATATATTTTAACAAGTATCCTATTACTATAAATAGAAGTAAAATTACTCGAATCCTCTAAGATTAGGTAATATTATATACTTTTACTAAATTGAACACTACTACCCCTAAGATTGCCAAGAACGCAGAAATAGCTCCCATATACACCTTCACGCTCGAGAGCTATTACTCAACTACTATTTTTCAAGGAATCTTACCTAACTCAAGCACTACTAGTTTCTTAACTACTAGGTACTCCTAGTTTATAGCCTTTAAATAAACAGTTAACCCCTCTATAACCCTTATACTTCTACAAAGCAAACTAGTTACGATTTATTTCAGCAGCATTACCCTAATTATAATACTCAGAATAGTTAACATTCCCACACCACTTAACACTATCACGTTTTATATAGTACTATATAATACCCCCTTCTTATTCTACCTCACAGATATAAATCACCTCAGTATAATATTTAATAATATATATAATTAGCTTCGCTAGGACAAAAAAATTATACTTATTATTTAAAAATAGGGGTATCTATAAATACTCCTTAATAAGGAGAAAATACTTACTTCTACCTACTTCACAGAATTAGAAATATAGAGACTCTACTATTAATTCAAACACCTAGCCATAATATACTTCTACAATATCCTTACTAAAATGGGATATCCTATTAAATACTATACCTTCAAAACTCTCAAGCAGTACTACTACTAATACTAGATATATAACACTACCCTTTCCCACTTTCATTTCACTATACAAAAAAACATCAAATTTAACTTCGAAGTAATTATTAATATCATCTATATTAATAGCTACCTTATCCTCCACATTATTAATACTACTATAACATTTAACATTACTCACTTCTTACTAAATATCTTAATAAAAATAACATAAAAAACCCTTAAAATATACTAAATCAACTCTTACTAAAACCCTCTAGATTTCATTACTACTAATACAGAAATAATATTTTAATCTAAAGAATTCAGATTAGAAATAAAAACTATAAGATTAATAGTCTAAATAATACCTATTAAAACACATAACAGTATCAGTAAAGTTAAATATTACTACACCCTCCTCCACCAAACATATAAGATTTATTATAACAAAGTTCCCACAGTAACTCGAGAAGCATATTTTCAAATAGTATATAAGGTAATTAATAACACCGCTAAACTAAACAGCCTTATACCTATATTACTTATTTTTAGCGTATACCCATACCTCACGGAAAACTCTACTCCTTCTCCAGATATCGTTACCTATACCTATACTATTCAGAAAACAATAGAGGTAATCTACTATACCTATACTAAACATACTATTAATATAGCTTTAGTAATACGTAATAGCCCTAACATCTCACACATAATAGCCCTCCTACTTCAGTCTCTCATATATATATAACAAGAAAAACATAACTAGTAAAACTTATTTCACCTTATTACTACTCATAATAAGATATATATTCTTAAATTCCCTTAAAGTCTTTAAGAGTTTCGAATTATAACTATAAAACTATACTTCAAAGATAACTAAATACTCTTACTAGTACTATTAATAGCAATATCACTAAATATTAATAATTACCTTATATATATCCTAGATCCTAATACCAGAACCCCTACTAGAAATCTAATATCACTAAAAGATATATACTCCTATAACAGTATCCCAATTTTATCTATCATTATCCCCAAAAAACCCCGGAATATTTATCAGATACTACTAAATACTATTATTATATATAGTAATAACTCTATTACTATTAGTAACAATCCCCTACTTCCCTAAATTATTAATAATTTTAATAATATATTTTTCAACCCTCTAAAATAATCTATTACTACTCTAACTTAGAGATTTAATTATAAACCTTATTTTATAGTATACCTCATAGCTAAAAAATAGTTAGATATAGTTCTCTTTCTTACTTTCTACAAAAAAAACATTATTATAATACTAAATCTACTATTTAAGGAGTTAATTAAAAAAAAAATCAAAAGCATTATTACTAATAGCATCATCAAGATTATTAAGTTTAACCCTATCCTCCATAAGAATTATAAGCACTTCAAATCACGTATCATTAACGAAATCAAAAATAAAAATACAAACGAGGTATATAAGAAATCACGCCTCATAATCCAAGGTTTTAGTAATAATAGTAAATTCAAAATATTAATATAATCACTAATAATCTAACAAAGCAGCTAATAATTAATTTTAGCTATAACCCTAGCTCTCCTCTAATACAAAAGCATAATAATATAGCTTCAAGATATTACTCAAACCTATACCCAAGTTAAAATAGAACTCATAAAGCGTATTATAGCTAACTTACTATCTTACCTTAAAAAACAATACTTTCTAGACTCTATAATAATTATCATTAAACTATTATATAACTTCGCCAAAACTAGTACCTACTAATAAGTAACTTACTCTAAATACTACAAAGAATAGTTATAAATTAAAATATCTATATATAACTTATACCTCCTTATCTTATACTACATTAATAATAACTTTAGCTTTATAAGTATATAAACTAATAATACCCTTAATTTCTCTAATACTATTTTCTTATACCATAAAAATAAAGAACTCTAAAAAGCCTTATTTAAAATAAAGCCAAAAATAACCCTTACAGTAACTACCCCTCTAGTATTTAATAGAAGTATCTTAAACCTTAATAGCAATACCCTCTACCTATATCAAAAACACTAGAAATAAAAACTAGTACTCCTTAATACCTACATTACACCTAAAGTACTTAAGAAAACATATATCGAATAACATATACGTAAAATATACCTTACTTCGATATATTAATTTAAAGTATTATTCAACTTCTCACACACTACATAAAAGCAATAACCTTCTTCTAATAACACCACTACTCTAAATAAACGCCTTAAATAATAAATCAAATACCTTAACTATAGCCTTAACTTTATATTACTTAACCTCTCAAAAATATACCTCTATACCTTTATCAATAACTCTTTTACTAATAATACTAACCTCTTATCTTAACTAGGATTCACAATAATCCTAAACTAAGAGATAATAACTAGTAATAACTAGTTTAACCTCTATAGTAACCTTATATATTATTCCTCTACTAAAAATAAAAGAGTTACTAGGAGTATATTTACCTTAGAGATTTACACTATAATAACTAGTATAGACTTCGCGTATACTATTACTATAATACTTAAGAAAATCCTCAAATACCAAAACCTCCCTCATATCCCAATAATTATCTATACTAACTTATACTTACTTTATAAATACCTCATAAAGCTTAGTACCACCAAAGAGAAACACCTAATAATTAATATTATAGTATTAAGGTAATTATATAAGCGACGAGAGCTCCACAAAGTATAGTAGATTAATAGAGACGATAATATTACTAATACTTTCACAAAAAGCATACTAAACTATACCCTCGAGAGATTTATCAATTTAAACTATATAACTATTCGAATAGAAAAATTAGTAACTCAAGCAGAGTAGATAATATAGGTATTTAGATATTATTAGGCAAGAGGTAAAAGGATTACTTTTAACGCTATTTTACGCTTATGATCTATACTATTTTTAATAGCATTTTTAGTACACGATTATAGTATTTTTAGTACTAGTTTTTATATATAAATAGAGGTATATAAAGTATATAGTAAAAAGAAAAAGTTACTAGTATCAGTAACACTATACTACAAGGTACGCGTTAATACCTAAAGCGTATACGCCCCTATATACAATTCAGCATATATGTCCATACGCCCCATAGGCGTAAGGTATACGTGGCCGTATACCCTTATCCCCCCTAGTAATACCCGTCGCCAGCTATAGCTAAGTACTATAGCATACTATAGATCTAGAGCCTTATATACCTACGCGTAGGCACGTAACGTAACAATAACAACAACGAATACCAGACCCTTTTACACCTATACGACGAGATCATATATAGCATACATTACCCTCTAGATAAACTAATAGAAACTTATTTACTCTAAATAAAAACTATTAATAATATATAACTTATTTAAACTATTCTTTATATAATTTACTATTTAAATTCTATTTTATCCTAAAAACCTTATCTTTATACTATAAGTATTAGTAATAAGGATTTAGTTCTATAATTACTACTATTAGTATAAAACTAGTTTAAAAGCTATTATAATAAAGCTAGGTAGCTATAGGGCTACTAAGCTATATAGGGCTATATAGGGGTACTGAGCCGTATGGGTTACGTGGCTACATAGCTATACGTAAAGCTATAGCCCTATATAACTACATATTTAACTATAGCATAGCCAGCTAGTTGCAGTTAGAAAAACAAGCTATTTTTACCCTTCGATTTACTCCCTCTTAGTATAGCTATACTAGCCATACTACAGTCTTTCTTTTTATAGAAAGTTCTTTTGTTCTGTTTTGTTCTATTTAGTAGTTGCAACTATACCCCATTTCACTATATATCTTGTAGTCTTAAGTAAAATATATAAAACCTTTAAGAAATATCTAAAAATTCTATAAATCTCGGATACTAATAAAATAAGTATTTCAATCTATAATTTTGTTTTGAATTTAACTTTTCTTAGTTAAAAAGTAGAAGAATTAGTAATACAAAGAAGTTTATTTATCTTAAATTATAGTTAAAGTAGTAAAAAGATTTCAAACATATTTTTATTAAAAATAGAAACATTTCTAACTCTATTACTTTAACCTTTATTATTAAAATATCTTAACCTACTCTTACTCTAGCTTTCTAAATACTATTTCTTATTATTTTAGTATTTTAAATACTGCTTCCTACTTAGATATTTCCTGCTAAGTCTATCCCTAAACGTTTAGTAACTTTAATTAGGTCTCTTATCAGAATTTCTTTTTTCAACTAGTTATAAGAAAGTTTAAAGCTTATAATTTTAGATATGATACTTTAGCTACTAGCTTTAGTAAATATCCTCTACTTTCAAAATAAACTCTTACTTCTATTCCTAGTTTTAGGAATTATAATCAGTTCTTAATACTTTTTAAAATTAACTTTTATATACTAGTTATTATTTCTTACTTACTTGTTTAAAGTTCTAAATTTGAGTAGTTAATTCTTAGCTAGATAAAAGCCTAATTAGAAAACTTTATTTCTTAAAGATGATTTAAAGAATATTATTACTTTCTTTCCTTTTATATTACTACTACAAAAACCTTTCATTAAAAATAAAGAAAGTATCTAGATTACTTATATATATATTTAAATTCCCGCTTGACGTAGTAGTGTAACGTCTAGCTAGCCTTTACTGTTTTATAGTAAGGGTAGTAGGTTCGAATCCTAGAGTAAGTAACTATAACCGGTATTCCTACTAGTTGTGTAAACTATATAGTAACTACTACCTACTATTAGTATTTACTAATAGCTATTAATATTAATAGCTAGCAACTATTAACGTTAGTAGCTAGTAATAGGTACCACTAGCTAGCAATATTAATATCACGTAACTACAATCCTATAATATGTAACTATAATAGATACAGGTTTGTGTTTCTCCTATTTATCACCTATTATATTAATTGACTATATTTGCTACCTGAGGCTTTTTCTATTTAAATACTTCCTTAGTATTAGTAATATCTAGAGGGTATATAAAATAAGAGCTAACTACTAAGTAAAGTTTCCTTTATAGAGTTCCTAAGGAATATATAACTTTAAATAGATTAGAGACTTTCAATATAACTATATTAATAATATATCCTGAAATAAATAAGAAGTTACTTTAAAAAGCTTTTTCTATTATTTTGGCTAACTCTAAAAGTATTATTTATAGATCTATAAAATTAAGAAGTATTCTGAATTATTTAAATTTCGTTTAAGTTAGATTCTTTATAAATCTATTTACTAATATCAAGTCTATAAATATATAGATTACTTTAAAACTACTTCTTAAGTATTCTTAGTATAGTTATATTTATGAAATATTTATATATTAAAGTCTAGTAAATAGGTATTCACTATCTAAGATTATTAGTTTAATAGTTTAGTAGTTATTATAATAGATTTACTATATATCTCTAAAATTAAATATAATATCTTAAAATAGCTTTTTTAGTATTATAGGTTTTTAAAAGTATATTCTAGGTTAAAGAGTTCTATCTTAGTTATTAATATTATAATAGTATTCTATTAAATAGTTTTCTATTAAATTAAATTTCTAAATAGAGAAATAATATACCTATAGTTTAATGTTTAAACTCCTTTATAGTTTATAAGTAAAGTATCTCTAGTAATTAAAAGTGTTTAAAATATCTTATTAATACTCCTCAAATCTCTAAATTATAATACTAGGAATCTTATTTTATAGGAATACTAAATTAAATAGTTTATAGTATTTTAATATATTTAAGGAAAACTTATAAAGTATTTTAAAAATAGAGAATAGATAAATATAATATCTAGTTATACTATAATAGAAATATAAAGAATTGAATTAATTTTTATCTAGTATATATAAATCTCTTGAAATATAACTTAATTACTATTTATAGTAGAAACTATTACTAGAAGTAGTATTATTAGACTTAAAATATAGTTAAGATTAGAATACTTAGTAATTTCCGTAATATATATATTATAAACTAAATAAATCTTATAATACTTATAATTCCTCAACACTTTAACTCCTAAAACATACTTAATAAAACCTTATTCTTTGAATTTCTAGGTATACTTAATATTTTTAATAATCTTAAGACTATCCTTTTCAGCTACTTTATAATATAAGAAAAAAATGTGATTTCTATAAAATAAAATAAAAATACTTAAACTCTGATTTTTATAAACAAAGCTTTTCTAAGTATAGCTAGAAGCTTAATAATTTAAGTATAATATAAAAGGCTTTATATTAAAGAAAAGATATATTTCAAAATCTAGAACAAATATATTTAAGTTCTATATAATACTTTATAACCTTAAATCTATTTAGTAGTTCAACTATTATTAGAAGTGTATTAGGGTCCCTTGTAGTATTTAGAAATATATTAATAATATTAAACAAATAAACTTCAAAGTTAAACTATACTATAATTCTTATAGCTATTGAAAAAGTTCAGGTAGCTAGTATTACTATATATATAAAATATAGTAGATTAATTAGTTATATTTATATAAATAAATCCTCGTTTTATACTATTCTAAAAGTCCGTCTATATCTATCTTATAAGTAAAGCTTTACTTAGGAAGGAAAAACCTAATCTTAGTCTCCTAATAATCTATTTCTTATTGAATACTTTTCTTTTTTAACTCTATAATTTTAGTTTTTACTATTTCAATAAGAGATTCTTATAGTAGTTCTAATAAGCTAGTAATATTTTTCTAAATCTTTCATAGTATAACTAGTTAATTAAAATATATTTGAATTTTAGTAGAAAGATATTCTTTCTTTAATACTATATTTCAAAGAATAAGAAAAACTATTAAAAAGTGAAAACTATTCTTATCTAGCTTTTACTAGTAATTAAGTAAATAGATACTAGTAAAACTATCCTATTTATATCCTAAGAAATTTAAAATACTACTATTATATTCTTTTAAAAGTATTATTTAGTTATTAATAGTAATCTCTTACTTTATCCACTATGATTATTTATTCTTATATTACTAGCTAGGCTCTTAAATAGTTACAAATCCTATTCTAGTTAGTTAAAATCTGAAACTATATTCTAGTTTTCTTTAGGTTAGCTAAATAAAAGTCCTGAAATAATTACTTCTATTCTTAGTGCAAGTAAATATCCCCTTCTAGCTAACTAGATCCTTTGTTTTAAATCTACTATTTAGTCTTCTAGTTATTAGTATATTTCTTAAATTCTAACTTTTACGTCGAATTATCATATTTGATTATTATTAATTAGAAACCTAGACTAATCCTTTTAGTTTAAATATTAGTTTAAGTATAATTAAACCTCTTTATTAGTTCTTAAAACTAGTTCTAAACTTAACTTAGTATATTAAACTACTTGTAATATTAATAAAATAATTAATAGAAAAGAGTTCCTTTTATCAAGTATTCTTATTATTCTGAAATCTCTGAGTATTTCAAGAATAAGGTTGTTTTTCTCTTTAATAATTAACTTAATTAATAGTTTTGTAATTCCTTTCATAAACGTTTTATATAAGTCTTATTTAAATTAAAACCTTATCGTATTAAATTTAATATTTAAAATAATAATAACTTTTTAAAAAAAAGATCTAGATCTTATAAAGATTATAGGTATTTAGAGTATAGCTTACTATATATCTAATATATGTTCTTAGTTTAAATTGAGATACCTTTTTCCAAATACTTTATTTATAATACTTCTTAAATAAGTATACTTAATAATTATGTATACAAATCTATCCTTAATAAAATTATAAATCTCGATAAAGACTTAGAATATACTCTAGTATTTACTAATAAAAATACTATTTATACTAAATTTCTTTAATTTTATATAGTAATTTCTAAGTATTCCGAATATCTAGAAATATATTATATAATATAACTATTATTTAAGTTAACTCTACTTATAATTTAGGTAGTTGTTTTATAATTTCGTAAATTTATATTCTTTTAATAATTAGTCTTTATCCAATATATTTACTTATTCTAACTAACTCTTTAGTATAAGAAAAAGGTAACTCGAGATTAATCCTTTACTTTATTATTTATTTTTAGTAACTAGTTTCTCTATTAATTACTATTACTATTTCCTTAATATCTTATTAATTCTTATAAATTAAAAAGTTTCTCTATCTTTTTACTTATTTCTTTTAAATATTATTGATATTTAAAAAACTAAATTATAAGTTTTATTAAGTAATATAAGTATACAGAGTAAAGCTGAAAGTTCGTCTTCAATAATAAATACTTAGGAACTACTTATAAATATTTTAGTGAAATCGAATAAATCCTAAATAATATAATAAAATAAATAAACTTAATATAATTCTAAGGTTTATCTAGAGATAACCTATTAAGAATAAACTATCATATAATAAGAATAATCTATTTATTTTAGCTTTATAAATTTTGCCACCTGAATATTAAAAACTAAATACTGAAGAGTAATCTACCAAAGATATTTTACTTAAAAGTATTAAATATAAATATTATTAGATTTTAGTTCTAAAATAGTTATCCTAAAGTATAGTTAAAAAAATAGAATACTCACATATTCCGTGATAATACTAGAAATATTTAAAAGAATTATAGAACAGTTTAAAATAAGTTTATATTTAAGACAAATAAGATTATATTTTTTAAGTAACTATTTTATAATAATAGAATACTTGATTAAGCTAAATCTAAGAATATAGTCTAGACCTGTGTACTAGATCTTAGTTTTATTAAGAAGTAAAACGTTTAAAATAATATTAATATAGAAGTTTTTAATATAAGTAATATTATCTAATATTAAATCTATTATATTCTTTTTATCTAGACTATCAAGGATCTTCTTAATAAATTTTTATTTCATCTAATTATTAGGAAACTTGTGAAATTATATTAAACTAAATCTATTCTTGTATTTAGCTTGAAAGATCCCTTCTTAAAAGGTTTATTAAGTTAATAATATAAACTAATTAATAATTATTGAAAGTTATATTCTTTAAAAATATATCAAATCCTTAAATAATTAAGAGAACTCCTGAGGAAATTATAATTAACTTTTTAAGAAAAATAGAATTAATATTCATATATATTGAGTTAGAGGAATAGTAACTACTACTAGACCTACGACTTAAAAGAGTTACTTCAGCTTTCAAAATATCTATAAATACTTCTTTAGCTTTATTAGTATACTTCTTAGAATTTAGCTATCTCTTTGTAGATAATTTCTAATATAATATATAAAGTTTAGAGTTATTTACTTTATCTAAAATACTATTTTAAATAATTACTATGATTTAAATATTGAGGAATCTAGTATATAAACTAATAATAGTATACTTAATATACTTATAGTTTTTAGGAAAGTATAGGTAATTTCTAAAAGAATATAAGTATTTTAGTTTAGCTTAAGATATATCTAACTTTCCTATAAAGGTACCTAGTATAAATAATATTTTACTATAGTTCCTTATTAAACTTTTATTAGTATAAAATAGAGTAATAAAGATTTCTTTATATTTAACAAGAATCTTAATATTAAAGTTTAGAATTTCTTTTTTTAATAATATTCTAATAATAGGTTATAGCTAAACTAAGTAAAATATATAAAATAAATATTCAAAACTACTCTTTAACTATAGAAATCTCCTAGATTTCAGAGATCTAATATATAATTACTTAGAAATAAGTAGTATACTGTTTATTATACTATACTAAACTAGAAATATTTAAATTAGCTTTTTAAAAACTTTCTTATATTCAGCTCTAATTTGTTATTATATAACCAAATTATTTTAAGTATATTAATATTTTAGAACTTTTAGAAAAGCTTAAAAAGAGATATCATTAAAATAAGAGAGTTCTATTTAAATAAATATCAGAGAACTATTATTAATAGTAGTATTAACTTATATTGAAATTATATTATAATATTTCTTTATTTCTTTATAATTCAATTCTCAAACTATTTAAAACTTAAGATTTACTATATAATAGTTAAAAATCCCCTTAGTCTTAGAAATGTAGAATTTACTATTTATAATCTTCTATTAAGTAGTATTTCCTTATTTCAACTATTACTTAAATTTATATAGATTAATTGATTTCGAAATATTAAAATTAAATTAAATATCTATATTAATATACTTCTATATATCTTAGCTGATTATATAGATCTATAGTATAATATGCTAATAATTAAAATTAGAACTATCAGATAGCTTTACTATTATGTTACGTTTACTAGTAGTAAAGTATACTATTTTCTAGGACATTCTTAAAGAATTAATAAGATAAATTGGAAGGGATTTCTTTTAGATTTATTAATAATAAGTAGCTTAAAGATAGATTAAATATGACTAGGCTTATAACTATAATAAATAAATAATATAATATATAGTCTAAAGATAGGCTATTAAAGAGTATATCGTATTCAACCTAGAATAAAGCGTTTGAACGCGTATAAATAAAATAGTTATACTTTATATAAGTTAGTAGAGTCGTATAGTAGCTAGCAGAATCGCACGGTAGCTAGCAGAATCGCACGGCAGCTTTAGTACTATACCTATTCTCATAGAAAGCTAATATAGAATAGATATACTAGCTACTATAGCTGCGAGAGGTTTAGCTCCGGATTAACTAGAAACTAGTTATAGTAATTAGTAAAGGGGTAGGAAAACTAAAATTATACTTTAGAAAGTAATATATCTACTAAGAGTCGTAGTAGAAAGCGAGCTAGTAGCCCCTTCTATCTTTAATGTTATATTATGTCTATTACTAAATAATAGACTCCTTCTACTTATTATCTCTTAAGAGTATTAGGACATTATTATTAAAATTACTAATATTTTTATTTTTAGTAAAGAAAACTTAGTATATTACCATAAAATGTATTTTTAGATTACTAGTTTGTTTATATCCAATATATAAAATATATTACTTTTGAAATATATATTTTATAGACTGATTGTTCTTTTACTATATATATAACACTAACTATTATTATAGATATATATAAAAACTAGCGGAAAATAATATCTATTTTAAAGTAGTTAAGAGTAGTTATAAGTATAGTTACAATCTTAAATACTATTATAAAACATATTACATATATGATTAGTCTTTAACTACTCCTTAGGTATTATATCACTATTATTTCTATTATTCTAAAGATAGTGTAATTTTCAAAATATTATAATATTGCTTATAATATAATATAATTAGTTATAGAAACTCTAAGAGATTACTATAAAGCTAAGGAATACCAACTAGTATTCTAGTAGACTATAATATATAATTATAAATTAGTTATAAAAGTTTTTATTATTTCCTAACTAGCTTTGAATATCTTTTAGAAATATATGAGCCTTATAATAAATATCTTAAATATTTCCTTTTTACTCTAATAAGGGTTTTTAGTTATTATATTCCTAATAGAATTATTTTACTAATTAGAGAAAAATTTTAGTAAATCTTATTAAGTTTTAAATATTTCTATATATATATAAGTATCTAATTAAATTATAGGTTTTAGCTGAAATATATAAAATATTTAAGATTAAAATTAAAAACTTACTTTTTAGTATAATAGAATTAAACTCCTATTTATATCTAATATAAAATACTGAGTTCAAAATAATAAGTATAGAAAATATAAACCTTAGTCTTAGGGAAAGGCTAATAGCTCGTTCCTTACTATAACTATTGGTAGATATCTTACCCCCTAAAATATAACTTTAGCCCTCCTACCCCCCCACTAACTACTATAGCTAGCCCCAATAAATTTAGCACTAAACCCCTTATAATTATAGTAGTAAGTATATTTACCCTATATTAACCTTTTCGTAGATAATAAATAACTAATAACCTTTTCTACGATAACTTTATATCTTTATGTTCTTATATTTTTATACTTTTATACTCTTATTTCTTTATACCCTCACGCCCTTATAGCTATTAATATACAATTCAAATATCTTAAGGTATTTAATTACTACTAATTATAAATACCATATTTAAATATTTATTACGACGTTAATATCTATAATTTTGATATCCTCTAAACTAAGCTTTACTTACTCCTAAGACAAAACTTTATATTACTAATATAAAAGTTCTTTATTACTAATATAAAAGTTCTTTATTACTAATATAAGATAAGTTATAATCTTTTTATAACCATAGCAGGATTCAGTTTACCTTTATTAATAAATAATCTTAACATATTATATATAGCTAATATATAAATGATATTCATATAAATATAGATATTTCTAGTATAGCTAGATAGTTTTTAAAACTTCTATGATTATATTACTATAATACTCTACAGTATCTAATAACTAATATTATAGTAATATATTAAGATTAAAATATTACTTATTTAATACTTAATTCTTAAAATCATTTACTTAATATAGTATATTATAGATTAACTAAATAATGTTCTTTCAAATATCTATAAATGATTTATCAATTCTAGTGCTCGGGATAATTTTATTAAAACCTATTTTATTAAAGTAATAATTTTAAATATAATAGTCATAACTAGATATCTCTATATTTACTCTATAGTTCTTCTTTTATAAGTATCTTTATAGATCTTAAAGAGATTTTAGTTCTATTATAAGAGATATAGAAAAATAATAGATTATAGAATACCTAGTCTTTATACATATTCTATTTTATTCTATTTTTAAGAAATTCATAAAGGTTCTTAACTCTTTAACTTTAGTTATTACCTTTAGTTATATATACTTAACCTCAACTTAGATAAACCTCTTCTTATATAAATTTTTATTATAAAGTCTTCTTTTACTATAGGGTTAAATATTAGAACTTGAGGTAAAACTATCTATAATAATAAGTAACTTTAATTATCTTAACTAGTTATAAGCTAGTATTTGCACGAATACTATTATTAGGTAAAGTTAATGATTAAATCTATATAAAAAGTAAAAAGCTTAGATACTATTTTAGGTACAAAGCAAAAATAACTAAATAAACCTTAGTCTTAATAATGTTATAGAAATCTCTACTATATATTGCATCTTAATCTTATACTTTTATAAAACTTATAATATATTTAATAAATAAGTTTTTTAATATATTAATAGGAGGAAAGTTTAGAAAGTACTTAGATTACTAGAAATACTATATATTATTATTACTTCGATATATTTCCTATTAGTAAGAAAGCTTTATACTATATAACTTAAAAGCTAGTAATTCTATTAATAATAATAGAAGTTATATATTTTATATAAATAGTGGTAAATACTAAGTACTTTATATAAGCTTTTTGAATATTAACTAAGCTTTAGCTATACGTATTACCCTTTTAACTCTAAAGTTAGTAGTATTAAAAAATAACTATAGTTTATTATTTACCCCTAAAATATTATATAGTTATATTAAAGGTCTCTGATCTATTTAAAGTTATATACTTCTCCGGGACCTTTTAAAAGTAGTTGTACCTAGTAAAAGTCATATACTTCTCCGGGACCTTTTAAAAGTAGTTGTACCTAGTTACTAGCTCTTACCTCATTTACCCTCTAGATACTACTAGTTCTAAGGAACTATTATATAGAGAAAACTATAAGTAGTAAATTTAGTTAGTTAATATAATAAGTAATTAATAGGGAAAATATAGGCCTATCTATTTTAGTTACTCTCTAAGGATCGCGGTTATGTGATACTAATACTAGCTAGCTATTATACTTATCGCTAGCTATTAATAGTTACTAGTTATTAATAGTTACTAGCTATTAGTAGTCGTTAATTATTAACAGCTATTAGTAGGAGCTAGTAGCTAATAGTAGTTACTATATAGTTTATATAATCGGAAAATATATACATATTTCCCGGTCGTACTTACTTACTATAGGATTCGAACCTACTATTCTTACCGTGATAGTAAGAGCTAGCTAGACATTAAACTACTACGTCAAGCGGGTTTCCTAAAATATTATTAATTTATTTAAAGTAGCTTTCAAGGTTAGCCTTAAAACTTAAGATCTATTTCTTTATATTATGAATCCTTATCAGAATCTAATATTCAAAAACTTCATACTAAGTAAGTTAGTATAATACTATATACATCCTCCCGTTTCTTATATCAATCGTAACTTTATAGTTAACTAAATATTCCTAAACATGATAGTTTATATCTTTATAAACATATTACTATATCTCTAAACTATATGTTAAAGTCTATCTTAAAATAATCAAAAACTTATAGCTATAGAACTTCAAAACATTATATTAGTAGATATAAAACATTCTATAAATAGTAATAACTTTAATATTTACTTCTATAAAATTCTTTAATTAATTTTAAAGAACTTTCTAAAGAGATCTATATTAATATATAACTTAAGCCTCTCTAGAATTATATAGTTACTACCGAGGGTTACTTAAACTATTATCATAATAAAGCTCAATTCAGGGTTTCATTTAGATATAGCAGTAAAGGAGAAATAAAAGGCTTTCAAAAAAGAAAGTTTCTAAAGATAGATAGAATTTGTAAGATACTATATAGATCTTTGAAATATAAGAAGTATAGAATACTATAAATCTTTTATATTATATATAAAGGCTTAGTAGTATTCTAAAACAGTTATTATATTTACTTAATACTCTCTCTTTAGTTCTAAAAAGTATTGTTTAAATTTACTTCTTTAGTGTTTTATAAAGTACTTTTAGCTAAACTATCTTAAAAATATATAGTTAACTCTTTAATAATAGTTTCTATAAAAAGGTTAGTATATAATTTAGAAATTCCTCGTAAAGGATTCAAGGAAAGAGTAATATTTCTAAAATATTCAAATTGATATTTATAATCTTTTACCTTATATAAATCTTAAGTATAAAACTTATAATTATTTCTTCTAGTATAAAAAGCTTTACTAATTTATAGTATAGTAGTAATAGATAAGCTAACTACTAACCTAGTAGGTTTCTAAGTATCATTTATTTTTATGTGAAGTATTATCTTATAATTTATAGAAGTCTATATTATTATCAAAGATTTATGATAGTAGCATTTTAAAACTACTTAGTTTCTATATTTATTATATAGCTAGTATAAGTATCTAATGTAAGTAAACTTAGTTTAGTATTAACTAGATTATTTTACCTTATTTTCTATTACGCTCCTAGCTAGCTAAAGTATCTTATTTATACCTCAATAATATATCTAGTATAATACTTAAATAACTTTACTAGTACTTAATCTCAAACTAGTAATAGGTTAACTATTTAGTTTACTAGTTTTGATATTTATTAAATTTCTATCTCTTATAAAACACTTGAAATTTGTATACTTTATTAGGATTCAGAATTGATCATAAGCGTTTAGTTTTGTATCCTAAATATCAAAATAAAGTATTCTTATTAGAAGTTCTGTATTATAGATTAAGAAACTATACTATACTAAGAATAGTTTCTATAAGTAAAAAAGACCTAGCTAGGAATAGTTTTATATATTTCCCCAGGAAAAAATACTTCTAAGTTTCAATTCTAAGTGGTTTACTTAATAATAGTTACTAGGCTTAGGTTCAAATATTAGAAGATTAAAGCTTTTATAAAATAGGTTTTTAAAACAATAAAAATATTCTTTTTTCTCTTTTTTTATAAGAAATTATACTTTTATTTACTCAAATATTTAGACATTCTATAAACGCTCTATAGTTATCTATAAACTTATAGTAATAGTTAGTAAACCCTAGGAAACTCCTTGTTATTTTTACTATTTCTAGAGTAAGCTATTTATTTATTAGGTTTACTTCTTTGAGATTATAAATAATCCTCACTTTAGTTTTGAATATAAACTTAGTATATCTTACCATTTTTATAGAAGAAGTATATCCAACTGATTAAGATCTAATTTAATTAAAGATAAGGTGTATAAAACCTATTGAAATTTGTCCTTTAGCGTTTTTAAGACTTTATTGTATGAGAAAGAATATTATTCAAATATAGTATAAAAGAACTGTTGAGAAATGTATAAAGAATATTATTAATAGAGTATGAAGATATTAATAGGGTTCCTATAGGTTAAGAGAAATATATAAACTATTCGAAAAAGCTATACTATATATAAAGAATAGTTTTTGTTGAACTAATACTGAAATACTAGTAAAGGTCTTAGGGAATAATATAACTATTAATTACGGAAAAATAAGGAGTTCAAAGTAA
>RYZW01000553.1:17837-30443 GCA_004367215.1 Colletotrichum trifolii
GGGGGGGGGGGGGGGGGGCGGGAGGGCTGAAGTCGTACTTCAGGGGGCAATATATCTACTGATAGTCGTAGTAGAGAGCGAGCTATCGGCCCCTCCTATCTACTTTATTTATAGAAAATTATATATATATATTTACTAGGTTATCTATAATATATACTTTTAATTCCTTGAATCACTGTTAATTTAATAGATATATAAACTTATAAAGTAAATTCTTACTTAGTTCTAGGTTAAAATAATATCTAGTATCCTTGAAAACTAAAACTAATTCGATTATAACTTTACTAAATAAAGCTTATTTACTTATAAGTTTCCTAAGGATATTTATAGTTATAATAATTTTATTTACTTCCCTGGGAACTTCTATATAAACCTTAAAATTATTAATTATCTTACTAGTATATAATTTATAAGTAGTTTTATTATTCTTTATAATCTCTTAAATAAATATTTTTAATTTAGTAATAAATATCCATTTATAATACTCAGTAATTATCTAAGTATTTATTATAATATCTTCTTAGTTTATAAAGTAATATTTTAAGAAGAAATCTATATATTTTTCCAAGTCATAAATATTAATAAATAATTAGTATAATTTCTATAAATAATTATTTAAATCTATAAGAAAGAGAGGGGCTGATAGCTCGCTCTCTACTACAACTATTAGTAAATATGTTACACCCTGAAATATAACTTTAACCCTCCTACTCCCCCTACTAACTACTATAGCTAACCCCTAGTTAATCTAGAGCTAAACCTTTTATAACTATAGTAGCTAGTATACCTGCCCCGTATTAACCTTTTCAATAATAAATAACTAATAACTCTTTTTACGATAACCTTATACCCTTATACCTCTATAGCTATTAATATATAATTCAAATATCTCAAGACATTTAATTATTACCAACTATAGGTACTCTATTCACATATTTATTATAACTTTGATATCTATAACCTTAATATCCCTACTAAGATTTACCTACCCCTAAGATAAGACTTTATACTACTAATATAAAAACTCTCTATTACTAATATAAGTTAACTTATAATCTCTATATAAGTATAATAAAACTTAGCTTACTCTTGTTAGTAAAGAATCTTAATATATTAATTAAATATAACTAATATATAAATAATACTTATATAGATATAGATATTCCTAGTATAGCTAGATAGCTTTTAAAACTTCTATAATTATATTACTATAATACTTTAAAGTATCTAGTAATTAGTATTATAGTAGTATATTAATATTGGGATATTACCTAATTAGTACCTAGTCCCCGATATCATTAGCTTAGTTTAGTAAGTTATAGGTTAGCTAGATAATATACTACTTATCGATTATAGTACTCGAGATAATATTTTTGAAACCTTTTTCAATAAATTAATAGCTTTAGTTATAATAGTTATAGCTGGATATCTCTATACCTATTTTGTAGTTCTTTTTTTATAAGTAGTTATATAGATTTCGAGGAGAATTGTCTAGTATAAAGGATATAGAAGAGTAATAGATTATAGAATACCTAGTTTTTAGTATTCTATTTTATTCTATTTTTAAGACGTTTATAAAAGTTCTTAATCCTTTAACCTTAGTAGTTACTTTTAACTACGTATACTAAGACTTAGCTTAGATAAAACTTTCCTTAATTATTACTATAAAGTTTTCTATTATCATAAAGTTGAATATTAGAACTAGAAATATAATTCTTTATAGTAATAGGTACTTTCATCACTATTTTAACTAGTTATAAACTAGTATTAGTATAAATACTATTATTAGGTAGAATTTAAAATTCAATCTATATATTAAGTAAAAAGCTTAGATACTATTCTAGGTACAAAGCAAAGATAACTAAATAGATGATTATACTTTTAATTCTAATATTTAACTTTGTAGTAATAGGAAACTCTATAATAATGGTTAAATTAGATTCTATTAAAATTAAAGTTTAACATGTATAACTAAAAATAACTAATAAAGTTATAAAGTTGAGAACTTTTTTAGCTCTCTTAAAATCAGGATAAGATAGAATACTTATTTTCAGATATAAGAGCTAAGTTTTCTATAATTTATAACTTTTCTATAACTTTCATAATTGAAATGGAATCTATTTGAAATCTATAAAGCTATTTATAAGAAATTAACTATACAATAAATATAGCCAAATCTAACTATAACTATTATCACTAAAACTATTAATATATTAGACTAGGTTTTAATAGATCTATACTAAATACTATAATTAATAATCAATTTATCTGTTTACTGTTGTTCTATACTTGGAATAGTATATAAGCTTTCTACTTTATATATAGATTTAACTATAAAGCTTATCTAATAAAAGTATTCTTACTAATACTAGTATATAACTAGTTAACATAGTAATAAAAGTACTTATTTTTATAGATAATTATACCCTTAGTCCTAATATTTAACTTTATAGTAATAGAAAACTTTCTAGTAATAATTAGAGAGAGCTTTATCTAAGCTAAAGTTTAGTATATATAGTTAAAAGTAACTATTTAGGTTATAGGGTTAAGAACTTTTATAAACTTCTTAAAAACAGAATAAGCTAAAGTATCTATAAAGATTAGGTATTCTATAATCTATTATCTTTCTATATGTTTTATAATAGAACTAAAATCTCTTTAGAATCTATATAACAATTTATAAAGAACGACTATAGAGTAGGTATAGAGATATCTAACTATAACTATTATAATGAAAACTATTACTTTATTAAAATAAACTTTAATAAAATTATCTTAAACACTACAATTGATAAATAGCCTATAGATATTTAAAAAGATATTATATAACTAACTTATAATTTACTATACTAAACTAATAATATCAAAGACTAAATATTAATTAGGTAATATTCTAATATGAATATACTACTATAATACTAGTTACTAGATATTTTAAAGTATTATAATGATATAATTATAGAGGTTTTAAAAACTATCTAGTTATATTAGGAAAATCTATATAAATATAAATTTTACTTATATTTAGTTAGTTTTACTCTATATCTAGAATAGTATCTAAGCTTTTTACTCTATATATAGATTTAACTATAAACTTTACCTAATAATAATATTCATACTAATACTAGGAAAAGCTAATAGCTCGCTCTCTACTACGACTATTAGTAGATATATTACCCCCTAAAGTACGACTTCAGCCCTCTTACCCCCCCTACTAACTACTATAGCTAGCCCCTAGTTAATCTAGGGCTGAACCCCTTACAGCTATAGTAGCTAGTATACCCGCCTTGTATTAACTTTTTTAATAATAAATAACTAATAACTCCTTCTACAATAACCTCACACCCTCACACCTTTATACCCTTACACCCTCACAGCTACATATAATTCAAACATCTCAAGACATTTAATTACTATTAACTATAAGTACTTTATTTAAACATTTATTATAACCTTAATATCCGTAACCTTAATATCCCTACTAAGCCTTACCTACCCCCGAGACGACATTTTATACTACTAATATAAAAGTTCTCTACTACTAATATAAGCTAATTTATAATCTCTATATAAGTATAATAGGACTCAGCTTACTCTTATTAGCAAACGATCTTAATATATTAATTAATTATAGCTAATAACTAACTTACGAATAATACTTATATAAATATAGATACTCCTAGTATAACTAGATAATCTTTAAAACTTCTATAATTATATTACTATAATACTCTAAAGTATCTAGTAACTAGTATTATAGTAGTATATTAATATTAAAGTATTACTTAATTAATACCTAGTCCCCGATATTATTAACTTAATATAGTAAGTTATAGATTAACTAGACAATCTTCTTTTAAATATCTATAAGCTACTTATTAATTATAATACTTAGGATAATTTTATTAAAACCTATTTTAATAAAGTAATAGTTTTAGTTATAATAGTTATAGCTAGATATTTCTATACTTATTCTATACTTTTTTTTATAAGTAGTTATATAGATTTCGAGGAGATTTTAGTTCTATTATAAAGGATATAGAAAAGTAATAGATTATAGAATACCTAGCTCTTATATCTTAAAGTAAATATTCTATTTTATTCTATTTTTAAAAGGTTTATAAAAGTTCTTAACCCTATAACTTTAGTAGTTACTTTTAGTTATATATATTAAGCTTTAGTTTTAATAAAGCTCTCCCNATTTTATTCTATCTTTAAGAAATTCAAAAAAGTTCTTAACCCTATAACCTTAGTAATTACTTTTAGCTTTATATATTAAGCTTTAGTTTTAATAAAGCTCTCCCTAACTATTACTATAAAGTCTTCTATTACTATAAAGTTAAATATTAGAACTAGAGGTATAATTATCTATAATAATAAGTAATTTCATTACTATTTTAACTAGTTATAAGTTAGTATTAATATAAATACTATTATCGGGTAAAATTTATAGTTAAATCTATATATAAAATAAAGAGCTTAGATACTATTCTAGGTATAGAGTAAAAGTAACTAAATATTTAAAACTATATAAAGATAGTCTAGTACTATAATAACTACCTTAATTATACCTAATAGGAAACCCCTACCTATATCACTACTATACCTACTACTCCTACTTCTTATACTAAAAATACTCCTACTTCTACCCCTATTTTTACCCCTAAATAAGTTATTACTAGCCTTAGTAATATTATATAAATAATAATAAATCCCCCCTCTTCTCTTTCTATACCTTTATTATACTAACTTCTTTATAGTAAAGTACTATAATATATTCTAGTACTCGTACTATACCCTACTAATATTATAACTATATCCTTAGCCCTACATATTTCTACTTTTATTTTTACCCCTAAATAGGTTATTATTAGCCTTAGTAGTATTATATAAATAATAGTAAATCCCCCTCCTCTCCTTCCCTATTTTAATTATACTAATTTCTTTATAGTAAAGTATTATAATATATTCTAATATTGATATTATATTTTACTAATATTATAGTTATATCCTTAGTTTTATTAAAGTTAATTTACCTATCTACTACTACTATACTACTACTTCCCTAGCTTAATACTAATAATATTTTACTTATAAAGAAATATCCCTTATTAATATCCCTAATAATAAAGAAGAGGAAGAAGAGGATAATAATAATATAGAAGAGGAATTCTAGAATAGTAAAAAGATACGGGATAATACTAATCTATTTACTTAATTTATTTATTTAGTATTTTAGGGGTAAATCTAATAAGTAGTTATATATGCTTTTTAAGAGTTATTATATTACTTAATTTATAGCTTATATAATTTTCTATTATTAGTAAATTAATATTAAGTTATTATTCTCTCTAATATTTCTATATTATAACTTAAATTATATTATAGTTTTATTATTAATAAGGTTTTCTAAAAGTTTTTATATTAAAGTATTATAATTTTTCTATTTAACTTATATATTATGGTTTTATCTTTGCCTAAGTATATTCTTTACTACTAGTATCTCTTTAATATTATATTTTTTATAGGTTTTACTATTTTTTCTAGTTAGAATTAGGATATGATTAAGTTATATATTTATATACTATTATAATAGTAGTAGGTTATTTTCTATTTATTTTGTGGTTGTATTGAAAGTCTCTGATCTATTTAACGTTATATACTTCTCCGGGACCCTTTAAAAGTAGTTATACCTAGTTATCAGCTCTTGCCTTATTTACTCTATAGATACTACTAGTACTAAGGAACTATTTATATAGAGGAAACTTTAAGTAGTAAATATAATTAGTTAATATAATAAGTAATAAATGGGGAAAATATAAACTTATCCGTTATAGTTACTCTTTAAGGATTGTAGTTATATAATACTAGATACTAGCTAGTTACTAGTACCTATCGCTAACTATTAATAGTTACTAGCTATTTAATAGTAAGTAGTAAATACTAATAGCTAGTAGTAGTTACTATATAGTTTACGTAATCGGAAGGTATATATATATATACCTACCGGTTACGCTTACCCGCTACAGGATTCGAACCTATTACTTTTACTATAATAGTAAAAGCCAGCTAGACATTAAACTATTACGTTAAGCGGGAAATTTTCTATTTATTTAATAAAGTTAATATAGAATATTAAGTAGATACTTATAGGGATATTTAAAGTAATATTTAGTAGGTTTAGTATATTGATAATTTTATATTTAGATAATACTTAGTTAAGTTTCTTATTTAGTTAATTTATTTTAATATAGTATAGTGATAGTTATACTTTATCTCTTACTTGGAATTTCTTAGCTATTCATTATATCTTATTTATACTTTTTTTATTATACTATTATATATATACTATCGTTATTTAAGTTATAGTAATACTATCCTTAAGGTAAGATAGGAAAACTAAAGCTTATTTTAAGCTAGAATATATAGATTATTTTATTATCTTAGAATATAGGATAAGCATAATATTAAACTTATTTAGGAGTTTATTTAGGCTTACCCTAGTTACTAAAAAGTCTTTATTATTTAGTATTAACTAATAAATAGTAATATAAACTAGCTAGTTTAGTTATAAGAAAGTAATATATATTTATAGGAAAGTCTAAATCTCGGGTATTATTTTCTCTATCTTACTATTTATCTAGGGGTAGAATAAAGTTAACAAAACCTATAATATCTTTATTAACTAGTATAATATTATCTAGAAAGTATTAAGCTAATCTAATCTATAGTTAGTAATAATTAATATAAGGAAATTATAGAACTACTACTAAGCATCCTAGAATTTCTTTTTATAGGTTTTAGTAGTTATAATTATTATAGTTTCTAACTAGATATACTTTAATAATTAGTTTATAATTATTATAAGGAATCTTAGGTTACTTTTTATAGTAAATAGTAATTCTATTATAAAGTTAATAGAAATCGATAACTAGAATTTATTAGGAATTAGGAAAGGCTATAGGAAACCCTAGTAATACTACTATTTTTGATATAAGTATTAATAGATATTATATACCTATATAAAATATTTAATATCCTTTGATATACTATCCTAATACTAGTCCTATAAAAGTACTATAAATATTAAATTAATACTAAAATAACTTAGGATTAAGGAATTATAGACTATTAAGAAAATTACTATTCTTAATAGTTTATATTTAGGGATTTAAACTTAACCCTAATAGAATAAAATATTATTATTCTTTATTATATAATTAGTTATTTATATCTATATTAAGGTTTCTAGAGAAAATATCCTTATTCTTTAGTAGATAGTATCTAGTTAAATATTATATACTAATATTACTATAATTACCTAGTTTTATAGTAATAGTAATATAGTACTTTAGAATATAATATATCTTTCTAGTAGTTTACTAATAGTATATCAGTAATTATCCCTTATTAGTATAGTTTTTTCCTAGCTATTTCTTATTTATATATTATGAATTCAGAATACTAAGGAGGTTTTATCTTTATTTTTATAAATAACTCGGAGAAATTGGAAGATTTGTATTATAGGCCTTAGTTTTATTATATTATTTTAGCTTTATTAAGAGAGAATATTAAGATATTTAGTAAAATAACCTAGGTAATATCTTAAAATAAAACTAAATTCTAATAAGGTCTCTATTTATTTTACTTATTATTTTAAGATAAACCTCGGGTTTATAAAGTATTCTAAGGTTTTATAGTTAGAAAAAATAGTAAATAATTCTATTATATTTTATAATTCTATTAACTATATTCTTAGATATAATACTACTACTAGTAATTCTTCATTATAAATAGTATAATTTTACTAGGCTAGTATAAGTCTAGCTAAATAATAAATAACTAGCTATAATATATTATCTTTATTTTCTTATAAGAAGAAACTATTTAATATTACTTCTAAATAATCTATTTCTATTATTATATACTATTCTAGATCTTATTAAGTTATAACTAGTTCTAAGATAAATATAAGCTTAAGTTCTTTAAATACCTACTAGTATATAGTATCTTAGTAAAATAATACTTTTTTCTATATTAGTTATATAAAGGGTTTTATTAGGTTAGAGAAATAGTTAACTAAATTATAGTAGAAATTTATAAATCTAAGGAAACTTTAGATATTATAGATATTCTTAGGAATTTCTTATTCCTAGATAATTTTAACTTTCTTAGGGTTATAGTATATATTCTTCTCTATTTTAATAATAAAACCTAAGTATTTTATCTATTTTACTAAGAATTCGTTTTTTTCTGGGTTTAAGTATAAACTAGTTCTTTATAATTATTTGAATACTTATTTAACTTTATTTTTATAGTTATACTTTAGTTTATAATTATAGATAAAGATATTATTTAAGTAAGTTATAATAAAGTTATTAAGAATACCCTAGAATATACTATTAATATAGTATTAGAATATCACAAGTATACTTATTAGTTTAAAAAGGGTAATAAGTTACTTAAATAAGTTGAAACAGGTCTAAAAAGTAGTTTTATATTTATTTCTTTCTATAATATAAATCTTATAGAAAGTTATATAAATATTAATTTTTATAAATTATATTATTTTAGATAATATTTATAATATCTCCTTTATTAGTAATAAGGGGTAATAGTTATAAGTATTAATAGTATTAAGGGTATAATAATCTATATAAAATTACTATTTCTCCCTAGGTTTCTTAATAAAGAGGATAGGTATTTTAGTTATAGATAATTTAGTTTAGACCTAATTTTTATCTATTAGGTCTATTATTTAGTATTAGACTTCGAAGAAGTATTTTCTTAGTATATTATATAGTAGTCTCTATAGTAAGTCTAGTTTAGTTCTATCTAGGTTTTCCTTTAGGTAAATATAGTAGTTAAGGGACCTCCTATATAGTAAAAAGCTAGAGGTTTTATTTTTATTAAAGAAATCTATAAAAGAAATATAAGTAGCTAGTAAAGTAAATAGTAGCTATTTTGAGGTTATAGGTAATATAGCTACTAGAACTATATTAATCTATACTAAATTAGTTACTAATTATTCATATTTCCTTTTTCCTAGGCTAGAAGATATTATAGCTAATTACTTAATAAAATTTATAAATCTATTTATATATATCTCTTTTAGTATATTACTAATAGTTTTAATAGTTAAACTACTAATTAAATCTATTTATATCTTGTTTTTTATAAAGTTTAAGATAATTTATTAGTATTATAATTATAGCTTTTTAAGGATAGCTAGGTATATTATTCCTAGGATTATATAGAATAGGGTTTCTAATATTTACTTATTAAGGTTAATCTATATCCTAGCTATCTTAGTAATATAAGTTTCCTAGTAAGTATTTAGGATAGTATTTAATTAGTATAGTTATAGTAATATAATTAATATAAAGTTCTACTACTTCATAAACTCTTTACTAACTACTCTATAATAATTATAATTACTATTAACCTAGATAGAGATAAAAGATTTATTATTTATTAATATAGAAATTAAAAAAAGTAATTTATTTATTTATTTTTCTATTTCTCTAGTTTTATCTATTATTATAGTACTATTATTAGTAGCTATACTAAGCTACTTCCGAGGGAGCTTTTTCTAAGAAATTAGGCTTTTTCTTTATTATCTGTAATTTTTTTATTTAATTATAAGGTTTGAATATTAGTATTAAAAGTTACTAGTAAGTAAGTAGGTTAGAGTTTATATTTTGTGATAAAATAGTTTTTAGTATTATAATATATATAGGTACTAGCCTATATATATACCTAGATAACTATAGAGTTTACTTAATAAGCTTTATATACCCTTATAATAAGAGTTAACTAGGGTTTACTAGTTATAGTAGCTTGCTTATTTAACCCCCTATAGTATTAAAAGGTAGTAGTATAGTAGTATTATACTAGTATTAGAATAGCATAAGCTACTTTTATACTTATTATCTATATATCCCTATTCTAATTAACTATTAACTTTAGCTAAGGAAGGGATTATAGTTATTTATAGTATTATAACTCTAACTTAAAGATCTCGAGGTCTATTATAATTATATAGTAGTGTTAGATAGTAGTATAGTAGTTTGTTTAGTTAATATTATAGTTAATAGTAGTTATTTGAATTTTGTTGTATGTAATTAGGGGGTAAAATCTGGTGTATATTATGTGTAATTAAACGTAGCTAAGTATAATATATAAGGTCTTATTTCGAGTAGTTTAAGTAAAGCGAGGCCTAGTAGAGATAGCGTCACGGCTAAGGTTCTTCTAGCGAAAACTCTACTACTTAAGCGTATTATGCCTAATACGCCCCTCTAGCCTCGAGGGCTTTATTTATAAACTAGCTTTTCGAATAATACTATTAATATTTTATTTATATCTTATAAGAAGCTCTCTAAATAACCCTATTATTTTTATTAAACCTCTACCCCTATAGTAGGAAGAGTAGTATTATTTTTAGGTTATTTAGGTATTTCTTATTTACTAGGGGGTACTTTAGGTATAAAGCCTCTAGTACCCCTAATATCTCGAAGTTCCTCTTCTTACTATAACTCTAGGTATCTTAACTAGTCTATTATATTAATTTAAGTAATAAAAATACTAAACTAGTAACTTTAGAAAAGCTTTATAAAACTATTAGTTATAAAGTTTCCCGAGGATATATATTTAATCTTAAAATATTTTTAGTAAGTTTCTTAATATAGCTAATAGTTATAAATATCTATATACTTTAACTTTATATATAGTTAAATTATTTTAGCTATTATAAAATACATTATTTACTAGTTATTATACTAGATTCGGATAGCTAAGTAAGGTTTATATATTTTATTTTTATTAAATATATTTATTATGAAATCTACTTAAAATATAGTAATAAAGTAACTAATAAAAATAGTTTCTTAAGTAGCCTAAGATAGCACTAAAAGCTCCATTTTAGTTATTAAAATAGTAATAGTATTTTATTTATTAGCTTACTATACTATTAAGCTTCTAAAGAGATATATAGTATATACTTAAAAGCTTTTTTAATTATTACTATTATCTATTAAACTAATATCTATAATAATAATAAAGCTATTAAATAGATTACTAGTTTTATAGCTAAACTCGAAATAGAGGTTCTTTATTTTACTAGAATATTATATTATTTATTCAGCTTTAATATAGTAGTCGTCTAAAGGGTTTTAGTTAAAGCGCGATAATTAGCTTACTATGTAAGTAATATCTAGTTTTATTATAATAGTAATATAATTAATAAAGCTGATATCTTATTAGTAATACTTAATCTCCACGTAAAAAGCTTAATTATACTATAAGAAGAGTTTATTAGGTTTTAGAGAGATTTTAAATTATTTAACGTATTATATATATTTTATAAAGTATTTAAGGAGCTTTTCGATATATACTACTTATAAGAACTATAATTATTATATTACTTAATCTCGAATAACCTTAATACTAAAGAACTACTATAAATCCTTACTTCCTTCGAAGTAATACTTTTTTTAGAGGTTTACTAATAATATAAGTATTTTAGATATATCTTTTAAGGGGAAGGAGAATATATAATTATTAATATAGAAAAAAAAGATAATATACCCTTAAACTAGTAATAAAGCTTTCTTATAATAAGTTTAAAACTAAAATACTCGAGGCTTACTTCTAAGTAGTATTATTAGAAGAGGGGGGATCTCTAAAAGTTATATAGTATTTTATTTAAATAGTAGATCTTGCTTTATATTTAATAACTTAGTAGTATCTCTATATAAATAACCTTATTAAGTACTATATATATATAAAAGTATTAACTACGTTATATTAAAGTAGTTTAAGATTAAAGTAATTAGTAATTACTATAAAAGTTCGAAATAATATACCTACTAGAGTTATTATATAGGTTTCATAGTTATCTCGCAGCTATTAATCTCTATAAATAACAGAATAAACTTTAATTTTCAGGAGATACTTATACTTATTAAGCTTATAAGTATAAATTTAATAGTATTTTAAAATCTTTAAGCTTCTCGTAAAAACCTTACTAACTTTACTCTAGGAATAAGGTTTAATATAATTCTTAAGATAAACTCTTTTAGCTGTTATTATAGTTTTAATATATAAATAAAGAAATACTACTAAGTAAAATATAAATAATAATAATAACTTCTATTATAAGATTCCTAGAATTAAAAGTTTCTATTCTCCTATATTTTAAGTATTCTCTAATATCTAATTCGCCTTATAGTTAAAGTTTATTATTAANTTTAACCTAGCTAACCTAGAAAGATTTCCTTTTCTAATAAAGAGTAGAATAAGAAACTACTTTTACTAAACTTAAATACTTCTTTATAGAAAAACTAGTATTCTATATATTTAACTCTAAAGCTATTACTACTATAAAGACTAATTATTCTAGGTTTATATTAAGAGAAGTTCTAACTTAAAAGGATAATATAAGTATAATTTACCTAGTAGCTTTCTATTCCTAATAACTATCCCCTATAGAATATAACTACCTAATTTATAATAAAGAATTACTAGTAATATTAGTATACCTATAAACCTCTTAGTAAACTACTATTTCTTTATAAAATACTCGAGATTTTTATAATCTAAAAATAC
>RYZW01000554.1:0-30414 GCA_004367215.1 Colletotrichum trifolii
GGCTCCAAGAAGTATTACCTAGCTAGGTACCCATAGGTAATTTCCAAGCCTGAGCAGAGGAAGGCTCTTTCTGATATGCTAGTAAGACGTCTGCTGAACCAAATGCTGCTGGAATACGAAAGGTTTGTATACACGAGGTAGTTGCGTAAAGTATAGACACAGAAGGAGACACACAGGAATGAGGACTGTCACCGCCAAGACCTAGGTAAGATACTCGCCAACAAGGGCGAGGTTGATGATGGACGCCAGCCCGTACAAGGCCGCGTCGTTTGTCGAGATCCACGCCGCCTCGTCGACGGGCACCAGGACCTCACTACCATTGAAGCGGACGGTGCTCCACGGGGAAGTCTCCTTGAAGCCGTCCGTGTTGAAGAACTCGTTCCACGCGCGGGCTGCCAGCGTGGCGTTCCCGGTGCGGCGGGCGGCGTAGGCCGTGAGGCGCGAGTGGCCCTGCTTGAGGTTGAGGTTGCCAAACGTCTTGCCGTAGCGGGCCGTCTGCTCGGCGGCGCCGGCGCCGTAGTAGTACGAGTAGTCGTACCAGGCGCGCTCGAAGCCCTCGGGGACCTCGTCGGCGGCGTGCTCGACGAACTCGGCGACGACCTCGAGCAGGCCGAAGACGGCCGACAGGTGGGACACGGCCACGAGACCCCGGTTGTCCGGGTCGGCGGGCGGGGGCCCGAGGGAGCCGTTGGCGATGCTGTACAAGCCGGAGCCGGTGACGAAACCGTTCTCGAGGCGGGCGATGCTCGCGGCCGTGCTGGTGAGCTTGGCGCGGGCCTCCTCCCAGCGCGGGCCGCGGCGCTCCCACTCGAGGAGCCAGGAGGCGGCGAGCGAGGACCAGTCGGTGCCGAGGCCGACGGCGACGGAGGCGTTGGGGGTGGGCACCCAGCCGTCGGTGCGGACCTTGCGGTTCGGGTCGAGCACGCCGTACGTCTGGTCCGCGTCGAGGACCTCCCGGATGAGCTCGCCGACGCGGTCGTCGCCGCCGGTGACGAAGAAGAAGACCTTGCGGTACTGCGGCGTCGAGATGCGGGCCTGCTTGGCGCTGTCGCCCCAGTGCTGGACGCCGTGGCGGGTGCCGAGGCCCTTGTACTTGCCGAGGTGGTAGACGTCGACCTCGCCCGCGTGGCGGACCTGGGCCTCGGCGAAGCGGTAGACGTCCTCGCGGCCGGTGCGGAGGAAGTAGTTCCAGAAGAAGAGGTCCGGCGAGAGCTCCGAGTTGTCCCAGGCGTAGCCGCCGACGTCGTAGCGCCACTGGTGCCGGTCCGCGTCGTAGGCGTGGATCAAGTCGCCGTGGTCCCAGAAGCCGTACCACCTGCGCTGCTCGACCTGGGCCTCGTAGAAGCGGAAGAGGAAGTCGAGGTGCTCCTCGATCCGGGCCTCGCGCGCGCTCGGGGAGCTGCTGGGGGGCGCCCAGTAGTTGCCGATGGCCTTGGTCTCGGCGAGGTACGCGGGCTCGCCAAAGAGCACCGGCGGGTTGTTGGTGTGGTCGTCGAGGGCGGCGAGGAGCGTGCGGTTGGGCGTGCTGTCGAAGCCGTAGAGGAAGATTTCGTTGGTGCGGGCCACGCCGTACGGGTTGTCGAAGCCGTCCTCCCAGTCCTCGTACGTGATCTCGAGCGCGTCGAGCTGGTCGGCGTAGCCCTCCTGGCCGAGGCCGTCGTGGTACGGACGGAGATCCAGAGGCGGCGCCGAGGGGCTGTAGAGCCAGACGGTGATGTCGCCCTTGTCGGCGGCGGCGGCGTTGCTGACGTCGAGGCCGGTCGGGTAGCGCTTCCAGAAGTTGCGCAGGCCGACGGCGAGCCCTCCCTTGGTGGCGCCGCCGAGGTAGACGAGGCCGCCGGCGCGGGTGCCGCCGGGGATGTTGACCCACGACTGGCCGGCCTTGGTGCGCTTCTTCAGGGTGAAGCCGTCGGGCGACAGCTGCGTCAGGCTGTAGTCGCTCCACGTCGGGATCCAGCGGAGCCTGGTCGTGACTCGCTGGTCCCAGGTGGCCGGGTCGGCGAGCTCGGCGCCCTCGAACTGATCGGTGCGGACCGCGGCGCCGGGGTCTCTCCGGAGTCCGGTGATGCCGCGGACCGCCTCGCTGAGGAGACCGCCGTCCGGGCCCGAGAAGCGGACGTGGCGGTTGTACTGCTCCTCGCCCTCGAGAGGGACCTGGAAGCGCACGCCGAGGCCGGTGATGAAGTCCTCGTCGGCCTTGCCGTCGTAGATGACGGTGTGGACGATGCGGACGGCCTCGGAGTTGGCGTACGTGTAGAAGCGCAGGATGAAGGGGAGCCAGTCGTCGTGGCCGCCTCCGCCCTGGACCTGGTGCTTCCCGCGGACGGTGACGAGGGCGCGGGCGACGTTGTCCTTGCTGACCGTCACCTCCTCGATGTTGCTCTCGAAGTTGAAGTAGTCGATGCCGCCGGACTGGCTCTTGGCCTCGGCGCGGTCCTCGACGCCAGACTGGGAGTGGAGGACGAGCTTGCCGTTCTGGCCGACGACTTTACCGGAAGCGAGCCTGATCTCGCCGACGACGACGTTGCCCGACTTGGGGATGGAGATGGTCAGCTTGCCCGTGTCGACGCTCACGGCCTCGGGCGAGTCGGTCACGGAGAGGCCGCTGCCGGACTGCCTCTTGGCGCGGGAGAAGCGGGTGGTCGAGTTGGCCGAGGAGGAGGAGGAGGAGGAGGCGCTGACGGTGTACTCGTCGAGGATGGTGTCGGACTCTGGGATCGCGTGCCCAGTCCACTTGATGGAGCCGTCGGACCAATAGGCCGTGATCCACGTCTGCAGAGGACCGCCGCCCGAGACGGAGAAATCGGTCGAGTTGGGATAGTATTTACCCCGAGCCCAGGGCAGGCCAAAGCTGGTGCCGGCGTTGTAGGACGGCGTGCGGCCGAGCCACTTGACGCTGGCGCTGTCGCCCGTCGTGGTATTTTGGGCCTCGGCCGAGCCCAGGAGGCCGGCGAGGGCCACGAGGCCGAGGACGATGCGAGACATGCTTGGCTGGGGAGACGGCAGCACGAACTAAAGGAACGGAAGAGGTCGAGACCCGGAATGTTCGTTGCGTGTTGGCAAGCCAGAACGGGAGACAAGACGAGACTGAGACTGGCTGCCGCGTCCTATTTCTACGACGTGAATGGCTTCGGTGGAATGGAGTGCGAATTCCACGACAATCGATGCTGTCCGTCAGTCTTGGCCCGCGATACCGCTTCGAGATGGCATCATCTGGCATGGGTCACCTCGAAGAATTAGAGCGGACCCGTTGACCGTTCCAGACTTGGCCCGACGCAGAGTCTCGACGTGAGCTGCTTCGGCCCAACTGCACCGAATGGCGGAGGAAAGGAGCCGGGGAAAGGGGTCCAGCTTCGTTTCCACCTCCCTGACGGGGGTAATTAGACCGGACTCCAAGGTGGAAGACGATGCCGCTGACGATGCGCCGAAAAGGCCGAAGAGGATGCTTGCCACCATCGTGAGAGTCGCGATCCAATGGGGAACGACCGGGGAACGACCGGACACGATGCGGGGTAGACGACCTCGACGAGCTTGGCGTCCAAAGGGGATCGCATCATTAGTCGTCTGCACATGTTCGTCACATATTGGCCATGTGACGACGGACAGGGGTGAGGCGCGTGATCCTTGGAAAAGACGGGGTTGCCCCTGGCGGGACATGTCACTTTATTGCAACAGCCATCACGCAATATCGCACCATGCGAGCCTCGTCCTGCATCTGATGTAGGTGGAAGTCATCGTCATTCGACGCAGGAACGGACCAAACTACCGGGAAGAAGCAAGGGCCTCCGGGGAACCGCCGAGAACCTCGCATGGCGTCGAGATAAGACGGCATTCCGTCATGTCTGCTCATCTTCTCAGCCTATGAGCAGGAGACGTTCGGCACTCGGAATGGCACGTCGGGTCTGCCAGGTCAGGGGACACTCACACATTGAAGGCAAGTTAAACACTCGGCGTCATCGTATATGGCCCATCTGTGGTTCAAGACTGTTTAATGGGGACATTTCAAAACAGTCTTTGAGAAGATCTTACACGACTATGAAGACCAAGTTGACATGTACAGCTGCAAACCTATATATATACCTTTAATTACACGAAGATGACTATTTCTTTCCACTCTGGCGCCGGACGACACCAGAGAACTCGCACACTTCTCACCACCTACCGCCTTGGAACCTCAAATGCTGTGATACGCAACATAGAAGCAGCCAATTCGTTCCCGGAGCGCAGGGTCCAGAGTCTTTCCGGGATATCCGACCTTGTCGTATGGTCCGACGATGGTGCACTCGCCACTGTCAAGCTCCGTCAGTCGAGATTCATCCCAGTTCAACACCCTTCAGATCAGGTTGGTCGCAAACTCACCCGGACAGGTATCCCTTGACACCGGGGTCGGGCCCAAACGACACGATCCGAACCACCCACCAGCCGTGAGGGTAGATCTGCTCAAACTCCGGGTAGCAGCCCCAGTAGCAGTTGCCTCTGAAGCGCTCCTGGTCGCACAAGTACACGCCGCCGCACTTTTGCTTCTCCCCGGTCTCGGGGTTGATTCTGAACTTTTCGAGTATCGTCGAGTTGCCGAGATTCCCCTGCTTTCCCTTGTTTGCCGCTCGCTCCTCTACGTTCCGCCTGTGTATGCCCTCCACCTCTTTCCTAATCTCCCGGTAGGGTCCGGGACCGACGTCGAAGTATGGTTCGTCGATTCGTGCGGCGCAGAGGGTGGCGAGCCACAGGACTGCCAGTAGGCTCGTGACCCTGGCAAGAATTGATGGAAAAGGCATCGTACCCGGGGGTCCCAAGATGTTGGGCTGGAGGCTGGTCACAAGACAGCCCGGAGAAGTTTGATGGCCCAAGAGTAACGACCACTGAAAGAGGTTGGTGATGTTGCTGACACTATTTCGAGGAACAGATGCTTTAGCCCGATGATTGCTCGTCTTCAGGTTTCCCTCGACCATCCCTCGGGACTGGGGATGCTGAACACGTTTTATTCGCATCGGGCTGTCTTTCTTGAATGTTTCACCCAGCCTATGTGACCACAACAGATATCCCTGCCGTCTTTACCACAGCTGAGACTTGATCCTACGTCTTGTTTGCAGACAGAAATAGGGGTGCAGCAGTTATTAGGGGGTGGATGACGAATGATTGTGAAACCCACTTGGGAGCATTCAATGATGTCTGTACAACACCAAAGCACACGAGGGCTTCTCGGACAGTTCGCCAGCTGCTAGGGAGTTGAAGCCAACATATCAACAAGCAAGGGGGTGGGAATGTTTGCTCGTTGCGACATTCGTCAAATATTGACCTTTCCCTTTGGTGGGCGGGCGACAAGACCTGTTTGTCATGTCGGGTTACACCGCAATCAATCTTGCAAACTATTTTCTTCCATTCAGAGACGTTTTGATAACCGGGAGGCTTACAATATCCATCCCAGCATGTTGTCACGCCCCATCGAGAGTATGCTCTCACCATATTCACGCCCTCGTGAGACCGACCATGGTAATTTCGAACCAGTCGAGTGTATCATCCTGGCAGAATACGTCGAGGCCATTCCAACAACGGGCCCATCGTGCCACTCTCTGGACTCAGCCGGCTGCCCGCCGTAGTTGTTGTTCCCTTTCTTCCTCCCAGAGATTTCCCAGGTAAATATGTCTGTACTCGACATGTTGACCAAATTTCAGTCAAGATATTCTTTCTCGATTTCCCTCGGGCCAAAGTCGCCACGGTTCCGGGCCAAGATGAACGTCGCCACTCTTCAGCCAGGCTGATGTCGGCGTTGAGTCGCGCATCCCGCATCCTGCACCCAGCCCGCCACGGCTATCCTGTCCCTGTCCCAGAGAGAAACTTCAAATGAGCCGAGGTCGCTGAACTTGCAAGACACGAACATGGAGAGGTAGCATTCCCATTGAGCTTCAATGGCGTAATCTCCACTTGATGACAAAATATACTTTCACAATTCCTTCCATGAGTAAGAGGCAGATAATAAGTCACTCGGCGTCTTATGAAATCTTTTCGCGCGCTTTTGCCTCCAATGTCGATGTCGGCAGATGGGGCCCGGAAGGCCGTCGGCTCGGTCCCGGTCCCGGACCTTGCCGCGTTTGGCCCCACTCGACTCGGCGTCACGTCCGGAGTCTCACCCCCCCCGTCTCAACCGTATTCTAAGCCGCGATCAATCTGCAAGCACACTTGGCGATGCCACTGTTGCTCGACTCATGCAGAAATCCCTGACGTTTCATGGATCCAAAGTGCCGACCTTCCCTGTCAGCTGCTCATCGTCCAAGCCTCAGATACGACAGAATCACGACCAAGGGAGGGTTGTTGGCAGCACAAACGCTCAAGGGACCGCTTGCTCCGGCTGCTCTCGTGCCGAGTCGAGGATTGGTCCACTTTCTCCGCACGAACGTCTCATTTCGACCGTAATTATCGTTGGCTCACGTTATCTCGAGCCGGCATGGCGGTAGACGCATAAAATACTCGTAGGCACTTCATCCAGATTGAAGCAGTCTTACTACCTTGTCCCGAGGGCATGATATTCTAAGGAAACCTGATTATGTTGCACAATTCGGGCATAATTGTTCAACATATTACCTTCTCATCACAAGGTCTTTGAGGCTACCCTGGCTGTTGATGGCATGACCTGCAGCTCTTGCATGGGAGCCGTTACGGAAGCCCTTGAGCACCTCCCATGGATCCAATCCGTCACTGTCAACCTCGTCACCAACAAGGCAGCAGTGCTTTTCGAAGGCAGGAGCCACCTGGACGACGTCATCTCGGCCATCTCTGACCTTGGGTACGATGGAGCTCTCAACGACGTCACTCAAGACACCACTGTCCCGGCGAAAGACTTGCGGAGAAGGGTTTGTGTACGAGGTAGCCTAAACAACCCACTCTTTAGTCCGAGTACACGGTCAGAACAATTTTGGAGGCAGTATCGACCGCCGATGAGGCATTTACAGCAGCAATTCACCATCCACCCACGGTCGATTGCCTACTTCAGTTCCTTGGCTAAGATGGTTATCCCGACACAAAGGCCTCACAATACGCACGAGAGTGTAAACCCATACCGACTATTCCACATGGGTGAGGTAGTATTCCTGACGCTGTTCCTGCTGGCGGGCCGGATAATAGAAGCCTATAGCAAGGCCAAAACCGGGGAAGCGGTATCCAAGCTCGGGCGTTTGAGGCCCAAGGAGGCCCCATGACAATACGTGTCACTGGTGCGGCCGGAAGTTCTCTTTTGGACCAAATCATCAAGGTCGTCCGCGAAGGTCAAGCACGCCGGGCTCCTATCGAGCGTGTTGCTGACGCCATCGGTCTCGCGGCGCCCACTGCATTCTTTGTGGGCGGCGGCTTGGCTGCCAAGTATGGAATACTGGCCAAGGGTGGTGGTGAAGCTCTCCAGGAAGCCGGAATCGACATTGGTTCCGGTTCCGACGTGGCCGTTTCCGCTGCGGAATTCGTGTTAGTGAACTCGAAGCTGATGACGCTGCTGACTGTGAGCAGGGTGGTTTGCAGACGAGCAAAGCTCAACTTGGGCTGCGCTTTGGTGCACAACGTGGCGGCCTTGCCCATAGCTGCCGGCGTGCTCTATCCTATCAAGACGGGCGGAAGCTACACCAGACTCGATGCCGTCTGGGCGGCATTGGCCATGGTTCTGAGCAGCATGTGCTGTTGCCCACGCTCGAGTCACCTTTGGAGCTGTTGACGAACAAGATGTTGACAGCAGCCACATGGTGACATTACTCGCATCCTCGATGCTCGTCCCATCTCACACTTGCACGCATCCGAAGAAGTTCTGGCCTGCACCCAGACGAACAGGTCCGAGCGACCGGCAAGCATGTCACGGTGGGGACCACCGCGTAGTCGGCGCGCGGGCAACGGCTCGCCTCAAGCGACACCGCGCCGAGAGCACTGGAGTTCGTCGTCAGCGGACGTCTAGGCCGATTTTCACCATTGAAGAAGCATCACGACGGTCAATCTAACGGAAGCCGGCACGACGAGCAGCCGACGGATGCGGCTCTTGTATTCCGGCGCGAAGCATCCAGGCAATAACAATAACGGCTGCGTTTTAAGCTTAGATGGCGAAAGGAGAGCCGGAGGGAGCATGGTCCGGAAATTGCATCACCATGGCGCTGAATGCACGATGGCGAAAAGAGCATTGACTCACGAGGGGGGGGGGGGAAAGCATTTAGAGTTGGGTTTCTGATGTAAATGAAGAGCAGGTTTGCCCACTTGGATGCTTCATAGACTGAGGTGAGGTGTGTGTGTGTGTGTGGCAGAGTCGCGAAGCCAAGCTTTGGATCTGGGGGGGGGGCCGTACTCCCTGGTCGACGTGTTGGATATACATTGCAAGACGCGAATAAGGACGAAAAAAGTATGGAGTGTCCGAGAGGGGGATATCTGCCGAGAGGGCAATTTGTGTGAAGGCTTGGTGCGGACGCGGGAGGGTAAGGTAGCAAACACGGAGATTCACACGTGAATGAGTTTGGCAAGCTAGACGGTGCGGCTACTGTTGTTCTTGTCCTTCATTTCATGATTGAGAGAGGCTTTCAGCACCGGGACGTGGTGTTACGCGATGCCAAGCGGGCGATGGACAGGGTGAGTGTCGGTTCTCAGGGAGAGAGTGGGCTGGGCTGGCGAGGTATCCTTTGAGCGTCTCGAGAGGAATAAGCAAACAGAGAGACGAGAAGGAAGCGCTCGGATTGAGCATCTGTGCCGTCACTAAGAAAAGAATCAACATGGGACAGGCCATCTGGATGGAGTCTTGGGACGCTGGCGGCCACGGCCGAGGCGGGGAGGAGGACAGTCTGAAACGATGGAGGCTTCTGCTGCTGTTCTTTTGGGGCCGTGGTGGACGACGATGATGCCTCCACGACTCGTGCTTGTGTCCACAGAACGGACGAGAACCCCTGCCCACGTTACCACGGCGCATCACCGTCGCCATCGCCATCGTCTTGCTTGGAGATCAAGCTCCTTCCTCGGATGACATTGTACATGTTGGTCTCGACCATGACTACTTGGTCCAGGTCGACTATACGTGATATGGGTTGATTTCGAGCAGACCGAGGGTCCGGACGGCCGGCAGGGACTCGGCTGGCCTGGCGGGAATGGCCGGGATTAGGCCCTGTCTCGATGATCAGGGATTACTTGTAGCGAACCGATAGAGGTACTACTGTAGACGCCACACGCTGTGCGAGAGAAGAGCCAGAGATACAGAGATACAGGGAGAGAGACAGCTGCAGGGGACCGTCGTCGAGAGGCGTCGCACCAGCGCGCTTTGGGAGTCCTTGGCACACTCTCTGAAACGGTGAAACGGCTCTCGTCTCTTGTTGCCCTTTTCCTGGACATGTCGCGTCCTGTAACCGTCCCTACGCTTCTACTACGTACATTGTGTTCTGTATTGAGTATAGACGACGGTGGGTTCAGTCCGACAGCACGGGCTGGGACAGGGACAGGGGAAACCCACGTTTTGGTGTCACCAACCGGCGGTTTAGAGATGGAGGCGCACGCAAATCGAGGCACAAGACACGGCATAGCAAGACACGGCATGGCAGGACATGGCAGGACATGTAGCAAGGCATAGCAGCAGGGTTTGGATGGATGGCACGGCACTGGCATGGAGCTATCCAGACTGCGAGAAAGGAGACGAACAATGACTGGCACACACATCTCATACAGAAGAGTGGTTTGCTTCCGAGTCTGGACCTGCATCTCTACGCAGTAATTAGAGACTGGAAAAGAAACAAACCCTGGTCCATGGCCCTGCGCTCTCTCGCATTCACCATTGACCTTGCGTTATCCATACATGGCGCTCCTCGTCGTGCCCTTTTCTGTTTCCCATCTATGTGTCTCGTGCCATCCCATCTTTCTTCTCGACATCCCATCCCCCCTCCTCTCGACTCTCGACACATGGCCAAGATGAGAATGTGAAGCTTCCAGTTCAGCATCCAAGCTTCTCGTCTTCTCGCTTGCCTCTTTTCTTCTTCTCCCGGGCGGTGCCCATTTACTTTCTTTGATTCTGTCTCTACAGCTGTGCTGGCTTCCGTCTGTCTGTGTGGTCCGTCTACGACGAACTGCAGATATTCAATACACCTTTTCGCCCTTTTTTTTTCGTTATTGGAATTCGCATCGATTGTCGACCGGTTCCTCTCTCGGTTGTCGGATTGAAACATCAAGCTATTCGGACGTGGTAGTACAGCAACGACAACGGGATGGAGTCTCAGTCGACGAGTAACACCAACATGGTGAGGAGGTAGGCATCGCACGAGACTGAAGACGGCCGAGGAAGCGAGTGAGGATTGACCAACGACATCAGGCGAATCATCCGCCGCTCACGATTCCCGCGACCGGACCTGCGCATCGAGATTCGAGACGGCGCCTCCGACAGCGAGGACTCGCCTTCGCCCTCTTACTCGTCCTTTTCCAAGTCTCACTCGCCAAAGACCAAGTCGTATTCTCCCAAACTGCCACCGCCGCAGCCGGCGCCGCCCGTCTTGAACCCCGCCCGACCGGGTGAAGCCGAAACGACGACAACATCGTCATCGTCCTCGTCGTCGTCGTCTCTGCCCACCGCTCCCTCGCGCCAGCCATCACGCGACCAGCCTCAACGCCAGCCGACCTCGAATCCCCCGGTACCCTCCGCCAAGTCCTCATCGTCATCGTCGTCGTCGTCGTCGTCATCGTCCAGACCGGCCCCCACCGCTATTCCCAACGGCCAGTTCACCACCAGCGCACCACCGTTGCCGACGAACACGGCCACGAGAGGAGGAAACCAGGCAGGTCTCGGCAAGGACAGGTCAAGAGAGGTCGGGTGGACGCCGACAGCCATTGCGTTTGGGACGATTGGTGAGTTGACTACTTGATCCCAGCTCTTCAGACGACGCCCATCCCATCCCATCCCATCCCATCCCAACCCAGTCCAGCCCAAACTAAGATGGACCTCTGCGTCTGCGTCTGCGTCTGCGTCTGCGTCTGCACCAACACTAACCCAATCCAACTCAGCCATCGCCGCCTTGTTCCTCGTCATGGGTCTTGCCATCTGGTGGTTCCTCAAGTACCGCCGCCGCCGCCAAGCTCGCCAAATGTACGAAAACTCGACATGGTCACAGCAAGGCACCATCTGGAACCCCGTCGCGACCTTCTCACCGCCCACCCACGCCACCAAGCGCTCGCCGTCCAGCGTCATGGCCGAGCTCATGGGCCACGCCTACGCCGCCGAAAACGGCCACGCCGGCGCCGGAGTCGGAGCCGGAGTCGGAGCCGCAGCCGGAGCAGCCGGAACCACCCACCCGGACCGCAACCTGCTCACGCCGCAGGGCTACCTCGACGAGAAAAAGTTCGCCGCCGACGGCCGGCTCCCCATCCTCGAACCCGCGCCCGTCCACCAGCCCCAGGTCCGCAACTCCGTCGCCAGCTGGATCCGCCGCCACCACCCGCTCAAGCTGAACCCCCACGCCGGCCGGAGCAGCATGTACTCGACGCGCACCCTGGGCGCGAGCGCGAGCACGCGCACCGTCAACGTCGACGTCGACGCGCCGCCCGTCCCCGCCGTGCCCGACGCCTACTACCGCCCGTCGAGCCGGCACTCCGGCCTGGCCGTGCCGGGCGCGCATGATGGCCGGTACACCGCCGCGTCGAGCACGTACGGAAGCGACGCGCACTCGCTGTACGGCACGAACTCGATCCTGTCGCTGTACGAGAACCAGCACCCGACGACGACGACGCAGCAGCAGCAGCAGCAGCAGGGGGGAGGAGGAGGTCCGCCCGACGCCCCGTGGCTGGAAACCCCGCCGCCGCTAATGTACGGCGAGCGCGGCGTGAGCATGGCGCCGACGGAGAGCACGTGGCGCAGTTGGGGCGGCGGAGTGACGCAGCCGCGGGAGCACGCGCCGGCGCCGCCTCAGACGCCGCGGAGGGGGTGGATCGAGAAGTGTATCAAGTTTGGGGGGTTGAGATGACGCTTGTACGGGTGAGGGTGACGGGGCAGACGTGGACGACTTGTCGTGGGTTTTTCGTGTGTGTGTGTGTGTGGTGTATCGGCTTGGATGGACTATCGTGAGGTCGTCGTTCAAGGCTGGATGCCACGACGAGAGCCTGTTGGAGCGAGACGCGTGCTCGGCTGATACCATGGTGTTGTATGATGTTTCCCGTGTGCATATTAAACAGAACAAAATACGTATATAGGTCGATTAGCATATAATCGACGTCTCCATATGACTTGGCTTCCATCTTGGCCGTGTGGATGTGAACATGTACACATCAGACCCAGCCAAGAGTCCTTTGGATAGCAACCAGCAACGCAATCTTCACTTCGTCTCGGCAATACACGACCCCATCGTCGAAGCCGTCCTCTGCCCGCTCAGCGCCGCTCTCAACTCCACCTCAAAGTCCCTCTCCCACGCCTCCTCCGTGTGAACAGGCTTCCAGCCCAACCGCTCCCTCGCCACGGTGCCCTTGGTCTTCCGGTGCCCGATATACCCCGTCTCCGCCACGGCCTCGTTCCCCGCCGTCGTGACGGCCGACTCGGCCACCGTGAACACCCTCATCTCCTTCTCCCGCGGCCCGCCCTCGCGCGGCAAGTTCCCCGTCGCAAACGCCACGTCGAGACACTTGCGCGCGATATCCGCAGTCAACGTCCGTCCCACGGTCGGGAATATGATACCCGTCCGGCCGGTGGGCATGTTGACACCTCTGTTGGCGACAACGTCCTCCACGCACAGCACGTACAGCCCCGCGAGATCGGACACGTGAACCCAGTCGATGACACCGCTGCCGTCGCCCACGGTGAAGCCGAACCCGTTGTCGAGGACAAACTTCATCATGACGGGGATCATCAGGCCCGCCTTCTGGAACAAGCCGGCCCCCGTGCCGAAGATGCACGGCGACTGGATGCTCGCCGCCGCGACGCCCAGCCGCTCCGCGGTCCGCAGCACGACGAGCTCGGCCGCGCGCTGGGGGTACCAGTCCCGTCTGTTCTCGGCCTCCTCGAACGCAAACACCTCGTCGGCCCTGGCGTCCTCGTACTCGGCGTCCGGGCGGGGCGTGCCCGTGACGGGCCTGTCGGCGATGTTGGACGCGCCCGAGGTGTGCACCATCCAGACGGGGGTTTTCGCGTGCGACCTGCGGGCGGCGAGGCCTTGGACGAGGGCTTCGGCGGACGCGGGGTGGAAGCCGGAGCCGGCGTTGATGACCACGTCGTGCTGCGAGGCGAGGGTGCGGAGCGTGGCCGTGTCGTCGAGGGATGTGAACGGTACCGGGTTCACGCGGGAGCCGTATGCTGCGGTTAGTATGGCGAGGCGGTCGAGGGGGGCGCGGACGGGGAGGGTGACGGGGTTGGAGGGCGTGATGACGGATGTGAGGGAGGGCGTGGCGAGGAGGTGGTGGAGGACGGTGCCGCCCACGTAGCCTGTTGCTCCGGTGAGGAGGATCTTGGGCTTCGAGGACATGATGGGTGTTTGAGACGGTGTAGATTGGGGGTTGGTTCGATGGTGGAAGGGTTCAGTCACACTCCTCTCAGCGTTGGGAACGCCTGGTGGTGATATACCCCTCTCGATGACATTGGTGCCTGCCTGTACAATGGCATGTTCGACACACACTCCCATCACCAACAGCAGATTCGTGTTGGTCGGCAATGGGTCGTCCCCGCTGCAGAACGTCTCGAGCCGTCGTCTCGTTCGCCCGGCGAGGTCGTGACCGGGGTTCGACTTGGCCTAGCCACCTCTCTCTCCCTGCCTCCCGTCACATCGTCGAGAGTTTAATCTCCACTATCTGCAGCGTCAGATGGGAACAATGCAGGGGTTGCGGGCGGAGAGCAGGGTCTCGCGGAACGCGTTCCGGCTGCCCGTCGGGTGGACGTGTTGGTCGTTGGAGCTGTTGACCAACTGATCGGGTGACGCCCTGCCCTGGGAGGAGTTGAGCAGCCCTGGAGAACTCAAGAGCCAGATTCAACCCGAGACTGGGTTCGACTGTGCAGCATAGTGCTCGGCAAAAGAGTGACAGGTCTGGAGAATCGGATGTGAGAAGTCAAGATGACCAGGGATGTAAATCTGGTTGAGTGACTTGGCGGGTGATGCGTCAACTTCAGCTGGCTTTCCTGTTGTATAACGCATCCGTAAAGCTCAAGAGGCCGAGTTCAATATTTCAAGCAAACTGTCAGTCATCCATTGAGTATGGCTTGTACAAGAGACATCGTGCTCGCATGTGCAACTTCTTCAGCCATTAAATAGTCTATCGAAGCATTACAGGCCAATCTTGACGGCCAGGTAGTGAACAGCAACCTTTGTCGTCAAGGCCAGGATGCCCGTGGCAGGGATCTTGTCATCGTCGGTCCGTCTTGCCCAGCCCAACTCATACGGAAGTCTCTCGTTTTCTTCAGCCATCCTTGTTAGCACTAATACACCTCATGACAATTCCAAGAGAGCAAGGTGACTCACCAAAAAAGTACTCGACCCAGGCCCTGTTCGCATTCCCGTCGTCATAGTCCCCAAACAGCCCCAGGTACATGGCCGTCTGCCCGAGCGAGTTGGTGTGCCCGTCCAACGGCAGGTTGAACTCGGGGTTGATGCTCTCGGCGCTCTTCTGCCGCGCGGCGAGCGCCTTGGCCGCGTCGCGGATGGAAATCGTCTCCGACACCCAGTACGACTTTGTCTCGTCAAAGATGGTCTGGTTGAAGGACCAGTTGTCGCCAAAGAATATGTCGGCGCGGCTCAGCGACGCGTCGTGCTCGATGAGGTCGTGCGTGTTGAGGTCCTGCAGGTTGAACGTGTCCTTGACGCCCGTCGTCGACGCCGTGACGGCCTTGTTGCCCTGCAGCCGGAAGAAGAGCTTGGCGTCCTCGCGAAGGTTGAGCCCGGCGTGCATGCCGTCGATGAGGGCGTCGACGGACATGTTTTGGCCGTGGCGGGGGAGGTAGCCGTGGTTTGCGAGGCTGTTGAGCAGCGGGCAAGGGGAGCGGCCTGGACGGGGGCATGTCAGTGGGTGTGACGCGGGTGAGAGAGGCGGAAGGCATACGGTCACCGGCTCCGGGAGCTTGCCATGCGTGTTGGGCGTCCTGGCATACTGCCGCGGTGGCAAAGATGGCCAGCGAGAGGAGTGTGACGCGCATCGTGAGGGATCAACGAGTGACTGGCGGCTGAGAGCAGGCGAGCGACTGTTATTCGAGGCGGTCGACACACAAACACCACGACGCAGAACAGGAATCCGACATGTAGATATGCTTTACCCTGATCGGCGGAGTGTCCGATCACGACGGGGCCCTATGCCAAATCCGGGAGTCTGAATCGGGGCCATCCCGGGGTCCCCGAGCGCGGACTCGACGGCCGAAAAGGGGTTCGTTGCCGAATTCTGCCACGAGGTGGATCGTGACCCCCGTATTCTGGAAATTGCTTCAACCTAAATAGAGTGAAGACGCCGCGCCTCGCCAAAGAGATGCTGCGCATTTGAAATGCATTGACTCGAGTTATCTACTACCTGCTGTTTTTGGACTTGAGCTTGCTTGAATAGAACGGCCCCGGGATCATAAACACGCCGAATCCAGGCCCTAGCACAGATGTGTCCATGGTTGTCTTTGTTTTGTTTCTCGGCGAGTTTCTGTAAACATTGTCGCAAGTCTTTCTGCCGTGGAGACCAGGTGCTTCATGAATTAGTTGACCGGCCAGGAACTAACAACATAGTCTATCCTCAGGTGGTTCCCAAGAATTGACGTGGTCAGGATTGTTCGTAGTGCTGATGCTTCTTGCTGATGTGTCGCGATGGAGGCACTGTAGGAAGGGTTGAACACGGGTTGATGGGGCGAAGGGGCCGAAATAACCCTGAGCCCACGCGAAGCCACATTTAGCCACATATAGCCACATATAGCCACATATAGCCACACATAGCCACACACAGCCACACATAGCCACATATAGTCACATGTGGCCACATGTGGCTGGGGGCTTCGCAACATAATGCGAATGTTCTCGTCGACAAGTGAAGAGACATATGCTCTACTGTCACTCATGAATCTTTGCTACGACTCATCGTAGAATCAGCGCTCCGGACTTGGCAGCACATACGGCATCAATGATGTGCCATTTGCTGTCATCATCCATCGTCTTTGCCCAGCCTGATCCCAAACCTAGGCAACTCAGTTCGTACACGGCGACCAAGAATCACCACGAGGCGCATCAGGCAGACTGGCCTGCTCGTTCGGGTGCCTTGTGCGTCATGCAGGCTGACACGGCGAGTCTCGAAGGCCAGTGACATGCCAAAGACTGCCCGACCTAATGCAATGTCAACGGCCAGCCGCGAAAGTGCTAAAATGGCACACACCAGTCCAGGCTACATATTCAGGCCGCATCCTTTGCGTTGGTCCAGGCAGTGTCTGTTTCTCCTCTTTCTTCAATTCTGTCATCCCAATCTTCTCTCAATAAGTTACCATGTCAGACCCCCTCTCCATCGCTGGCAGCGTCGCAGGGCTCGTCTCGCTCTCGGCTTCAGTCTTTAAGCATGTCTCCCAGTTCGCCAGAGAGGCAAAAGGCGCCGAGAGACAAGTGACAGAACTCGCAAATCAGGCTCGGAACCTCTCGGGCGACCTGCAGAACCTTTCGCTGCTAGCCTCCTCGCTCGAGTCCGAGGGCGCACCGTCGACTTTCAAAGCCCACCATCTTGAGGACTGCCGTCAGACCCTCAATAAGATTGAGAGAGCTCTGAAAAAGGCGCAAGACGATTTCTCGCATGGAAGCAAGGTCAAGGCCGTTTTGCGCAGCCTGAAATGGCCACTTTCGATCGACGAAACCAAATCCCTCATCGTGGACATGGCCGGCCACCAGACTGCTCTGCAGCTGGCACTCTCGGCAGACACGCTCAGAAAGCTCATGGCGTCCTTGGCGACGCAACAAGAGATAACCTCGGACTTGAAAGGTGTAGCCGCCAAGGTCGAGAGGATTCTCAACATTCAGACCCGCATCGAGCTCAACAGCCAGCGCAGAGAGATCGTCAATTACTTCCTCAAGGACAATCCTCAACCAAATTTCCAAACATCTCTCACCCTTCGGCAGCCCATGACAGGCCTCTGGCTTACGAGGAGCAGCTCGACGTTTCTCAAGTGGCGTGATTTACCACACTCTGCCATATGGCTGAGCGGCATTCCCGGCTCTGGGAAGACGGTTCTCTCCGGATCCGTCATCGAAGAGATACTGCAGCTGCAGACCGAATCGACAGCTGCCGCTTTCTTCTACTGCGACTACAAAAAGAAAGAGAGCCAGGACTTGGTCAACATTCTTTGCTGTCTGGCAGTGCAGCTGGCGCAGCAGAACTCGTCGGCCTTTGATCTCCTCGAAGCCTATTACGCGTCTCTCAACCCTGCGAGCGGTCTAGCCAAGGAGCCCGAAGCGGCTGATTTAAAGAAAATCATCGAGCAGATTGCCGCTCTGTATCAGACGGTGTATCTTGTCGTGGATGGCGTGGATGAGTGCGGCGACAACAGTGGGCGAGTTGCCGAATCCCTCAGATGGATCTTCGAATCGTGCAGCACCATCTCCTTGGCTGTCTTCAGCCGAAATGAGCAAGACATTTACGATGAGTTGAAAGACATATCCGCACACATTGAAATAGCCGCCGAGAAAGACGACATTGACCTCTACGTTCGCGCCGAGATGCAAGCGAGGAAGCAGTTGAGGAAGATTGGGCATCAGAATCCAGCACTGGCCGAAGAGATTAGATCGAAACTAACCGATGGGGCACAAGGAATGTGAGTTGGAAAGCCGTTCAACTGTCTCATATTCAAAGGCATAAGTAAGCTAATATCGTCAACAGGTTTCGCTGGGTGACTTGCCAGCTGGACTATCTTTGCGAGCTGACGACCAATCGCGCACGTCGAGAAGCCTTGTCACAACTTCCGCCAACCCTGAACGAGACATACCACAGAATACTACAGCGTGTTTTAGACGCTGGTCCTCAAGTCACGAAGCTTGTACAAAAAACCCTTCACTGGACGGCCATCAAGCCCGATTGGTCGCTGGCTCTGCTTCGGGAGGCTGTTTCGGTTCCTGACCAGCTTGTCGATGATTTTGGCGAGGACGACCATGTCGATGTAGACGAGATTTTCAGGCGATGCAGCAGTCTCATCCGCAGAACACGTGATGCCGATAGAGAGGACCACGCCGAACTCGCTCACTTCACGGTCGAAGAATACCTAAGAGGACTCGAATCGACTTCCGACGTTTCCATGTTCAAATTCGCTGATGATGCTGCCCAAGGTCAACTTGCAGAGACATGTCTGCGCTGCATTCTCATCACGGGGAAGAGCTTTGAGTTTTCTTTACCGACAGCCATGGTCTTCTTGCAGACTGTGATTTCCAAATTCAGACAGTCTCTGTTTTACTGCTACTCTATCAGATGGCTTGGCGGAGGCGATTATTGGATGGAGGTCATTTGGGCACACTTGGAGAAATCTCAGATTTACGACCATTTGGAAGTCGCATTTGACACCAGAAAGCCCGCATCCTTCTTGGGCCTAGGTTTGTCACTGTGCTTGACGCAGAGAATTTCGTTTGATGCGGAGCATGATGCAATAGAGGCTCTAACCCAAGTCCAATTGCAGCAATCCCTAGCCGTCGTTCTATCCTCTTCATTCACCACCCTTAGCCTTGGGCGCCGCCTTGGGCATTCCGAAGCTGTGTCAAGCCCTGATGACGAAGACCAATCAAGAACCGTTCGCTATTCAGGCATACATTTGTTTCGCAATCGCTGGACGGCAACTCTTCTTCGACTCTTCACCGAGCCGACTCATCGTTTCGACTTTGAGAAGAAAAACATTGCAGCTCTTCTTAGACGCAGTCAATCTGCAACTGCTTGCCCCAGGCGCCGACTCCCGATGGCCTGCGCTCGACAGTAACAGAGCGTTGAGTCTGGCTGTGTATGCGGATGATGCAGCAGTTTTGGAAGCATTTCTTCGAAGTGGGCATGACCCGTTGACCCAGAAGAACACATGGCCAGTACTCGAGTTCCTACGTGACACCAAAGAGCTTCTCGAGGACGATATCGTAGAAACTTTTCTGCGGTATATATCAACTGACAACTTGGCCCTTTTACCCGCCGAGACGAAGTCCAAGCTCATCACGTCCAATCAAGTGGCCGCCTCTCAGTCATCTCACAGACCCCAGAGTTTAGGAGACACGGATTCCAAGAAGCAACAACAGGTATCTCTGATGAAAACTCTTTCCGGGGTGATCGAACTAGACGACGGCGAGTTGTGCCAGCGTATCATCGACCAGGGCGTGCTCATTGATGGTGATATCAACGACTGCGAAGACTGCCCTGTTCGACCATTGTTTAAAGCAATGTATGGAAACAAAGGTGCCTGCGCCAGGACTTTGCTGGCTAGTGGCGCCAGTGTAGAAGCTGCTGATTGCATACATTTTCCACTGGCCTTGCAGAATCCCGTCTGCCTTGCGGTGTGGTATCTTCTGTCGTCGGGCGATCCGTCGTCAGATGGTCTGTCGTCGGATGGTCTGTCGTCGGATGGTCTGTCGTCGGATGGTCTGTCGTCAGATGGTCTGTCGTCAGATGGTCTGTCGTCAGATGGTCTGTCGTCAGATGGTCTGCCACCATACGGTCTGCCACCATCCGGTCTATCTCCAGAGGTTCTTTCACTTCTGCTTGATACGTCGTTGAAGCAACGCGTTTGCTGGACAGACAGCGGGTTGAATCCATTTCATGTCGCAGCTATGAAAGCAGACGTACTTGCTATGCGTACACTTTTGGATCACGTCAAACAAAATCTGGGGGAATACTGGCAAGTTGCCTTACTATAAGCTATCTCTCCTGACCTGGATATAATAACGACTAACTATTTTCGTGTAGCCTTCTACACTTCCACAGGTATCAGCATAAGAAACAAGACCGCGAATCATTTCTCAGCATGTTACTCGACACGACGGGTTTCACAGCGCCGAATCTAGTCTGGCCAGGCACATTGTCCGAAGACCTGCGGATCTCAGGGACAGCACTTCATTACGCAGTTGCTGCCCGCAGTCTGGCTTGCGTGGAGCTTTTGACGAGCAACGGCGCAAGCGTTGATGCTCTTGATTGTCTCAGCAGATCTCCGCTGGTTCTGGCTATTCAAATGGGCTTTGAAGCGGCAGCAAGACACGCAATAGAGCTTGGTGCTAATCAGTCGGCATTTGACTGCGACAATCGCACAGCTTTGATGACCGCTGCTAAGTACGGGAGCATGGAAATCATCCGTTGCCTTGATACCCGGCAGATTGACTTGATGAGCGATCTAGGGGAGAATGTCCTACATCATGCACTTCAGAGAGAGACAGAAGTGGTTGAAGCGTTTCGTTATTTTGTCGACAAAGGAGCCAGCCCTCATCAACATGCACAAGGTCGTAATTCCCCCATCGCTCTGGCCTTCATGACATTGCCCATCCCCGAAGCGCTGATCACATGGATTCTTAACGACCACCAGCTGTCTGGGGTTGACGACTTGAATGCCGCCGCAATCATCTCTTACTTGGCGTATATGAAGAGGTGGAAGTCTTTTAGAATGGTCGCCCACATCTTCAGGATTCAAGGAAACATCGGCCAATCCATCCACCAAATATCAAACCTTAATTCCAGCCCTCTGTGTGTGGCTGCGATGCACGACATGGTCGAATGCTTCCAGAGCTTTGCAGAATGCGGCGCAGATATCGATAATGAAGGGGCTGAACAGGGGAGTCCGCTCATGGCAGCAAGCACGTATGGACGGCTTGAAGCTGTGAAGTGGCTGGTCCGAAATGGCGCCATGATCTCGTACACAAACGAGGATGGGATTTACCGAAACGCGTTTGTTGCTGGTCGACACCACCCAGACGTCAAACGGTGGTTTCTCGTCGGGAGGTTCTGCGAGCAAGGCAGACTCACAACTCGAGAGCACTGGAATGATCGTCCTGCCATCACAGCAGCCTGGAGCGGCAGTGTAAAGTTCGAGTGGCGGATGACGGGCAGCTACAAGCGAAGAAAAAACGAGTCGGGCTTCGGGTACTTTTGTTGGCTGCAACGGATCAAAAGAGAATCCAGAGGGTTAATTGTCAGGTAGCAGAGTTTACTTGTGCCCGTGGTAGAATAGTCGAATGTCATTAAAACTGAAATACGGATAAGAGCTTACGTCAAGGACGCTTGCTAACTGGATGACACGATCTGCTTTCCATGTCACCATCTTTAGGAGCCACAAGCCAACTCTCCAGTCGCTTCGACAGCACGCCGCTCTTCTCTTCGACGTGTCGATAGTACAAGTCTGCCGACGCCCATGTCAGGGAAAATATGACGAGTGCAGTCGCCGTCCACGAAAACATCAGTGTCAACGGATACTTCAAAGCCTCGCCCATAACCAAGTGCACCGGGTCTTGCGGTCTCAGCAACCTCCAAAAGAAGTTTCTCAACGGGCCTTTGAGGATGACGGGCGGCAGCTGGTGCACGAGGTACCACGAAAAGGAAATCTTCCCCAGATATTGCAGAACGGGAATCTCCAGGGGTTTCGCGACGCTGGGAGACGTGGCAACGACCGAAATCACCATGAATCCCCCCAAAGATTGCCAGCAGGCCCGGAACGTGTTGAACTCGTAGGGCTTGGACGCGGCCCAACGCCTCGACCGGATAGAGGCCAACCAGCGGTAACCAACGTGCGTTTCCCCAGTCTTCTCGTTGCCTTCGAGACACATGAGATAGAGTCCAGCGAGTAACAGGAGCGTCTTCGCCAGTGTAACCAGCTTAGCCTTGCCGCAAGTATGCCTGCGAGAGAACAACCTCGGTGATCCGACGATCAACCCTTCGTACTCGGGTTTGATGAGAGTGACCATCTCCGCAAGCCAACCGCCGCTGATGAAGCAGAAAAGGTCCCAGTATCCGTGGTACAAGAAGTAAAAGGCGAGAGAGATCATGCCGACGGCTCTGTGAGTAGTTCTCCATGTGGAGCATCCGAGAAGCGTGAGGTAAAGAACACACGACCCCCGAAAGGTCACCGGAATGGTCCACATCTGATTATTGAAGTTCTCGACCCACGCCAGATTGACAGACTCTGTAATGTCAACCAAGTACTCGAAGAGATACCGCACATGCTGAACGGGCGCGGTCCACGGCTCGAGACCCTTGGTGACGTGCTCCGCAAAAGGTCTGGTCGTGATGCCGAGGAAGTAGGCAAAGTGGGCCATGGCGTTGATGGGGATGATGGGCAGGTATAGCCGCAGCCACCTCCGAAGTAGAGTGAGCTGGAAGTAGCGAGAGAAGGATGCCTCGCTGGTGTGGGCTTGCACGCTGTGTGCCATGGCGTAGCCGCCGATGATGAAGAACAGCGGCACCATGGAGTGTACCGCAAACGGGAAGCGGAGAATGGGCAACTGGAAGAGCCAGCGGTTCTCGGACGCCGGCGAGGCCCAGTAGGAGTTGTAGGGCGCTTCGAACTCGCCCATGATGTAGTGGTTGTAGCACACCGAGACGGCGGCGATGGCACGTATGCCATCTAGCCAGCGCAGCCGCTCCATGTTGTCTATAATGGGACTTCTATCTGCAGTGATGAAAAATTAAAGAAATCAATCGGATTAATGGGGCTTGCGGGTTGCTCGGTGACTACCGATGAAAATTGATGGGAATCGTGGCATGGCGTATTGAAGAGGCGGATAAGACATTAAGAACCGGAGACCGCCCAAGTTCAGATCAGCGGGACCCGTAACCGAAGAGTTCGTCGGATGCTCGAGTCGTTCCTGACGGTGACATCGTGTGGTTCGAACGGGACGTTTCAAGTCGGAACGTCCACAGGAGCGGGTCGAGTGTCGTTTGATGTTCACGGCTCATACGGTCTTGGTCGCGGACAAACTCAAACTCGTCCTAACAGTCGGGCACTCGAAAAGTTCCCGGGTCGTTGTATTGTTGCCTATTCTGACTATTTCGTGCCATTTCGGCCCCGTGTTGGAACGCTCATGTCGTTATGAGCGGATCTAATGATGGTGTCGTAAGGCCTTATAGCCCACAGTTACCAACTGGTAATTATGGTTGCACTTTGACTCTGCAACAAATGGCAAACGGTGTGATGGTGGTCGAAAAAACCTCCGGAGCATGGGAGTCGCAAGCAGATGTTGATTTCACGGCACTTGTCTGCCCTCCGTCTTCCCGCGGACGCTCCTTAATTAACTGCCGGACTCTTATTTCGCAGCCGTAATTGACTCTCATTACAATATTACAGCTCTTATAGAGACAGCTCTGTGGTTAGAAACAGTACGCTGATTGTCGTCAGTTTCTCACACTTCTCGAATGCAATCTACACCAGCCTCACCGATATCAGTCTGCCTTTTAATTCACTGTAGAACCACGTTCTTCACGTCTTCTCCTTGTGGAGTGTGAACGTGCCGAAGCATGCTCATACATCCTCCATCGGCTTGGGTATACCGTTCGTGTTCCCGGCTTGGTCTCCAACTTGACTCGTTTCATGGCCACGTTCCGAATTCGTAATGATTCATGACGCCGCACATGCTGACTTCCAGCAACGACGCCATTTCCTGGATCTCCATGTCTCAACTGCGTTCCAACGTGCTGGGCTCGTGTCAAAATGCGGTGTCGTCTCACTTCTTCCAGCCGCGTGTATCCCTAGATATAACAGGAGACCACTCTCTGTGCCATCTCATAGATAGTTCGGATTCATCTGATGTCAACCTCTGCTCGATTCAGTCCGCCCACCACTCTTCTTGTCTTTCGTTAATTAGCCGCTGGGCGTGCTTTCAGACCATCGCTCACTTTCGAGTTCATCTCATCTTCACGTCACTCACCATGTCCAAGGCAGGCCCAGAAGCAAGAAAGCCGTTCCTCCAGTGGGGGATCCCGCGGAACAGAAAGGATCTGTACACGACCATGACGCGCTACAACCACTGCATTTTCCCTCTTACACTAGCCACAACATTCTGCTGTCAGTACTCAACTCAGTCTCACTCTTCCCAAGTTCATCGCCACTAACTTGATCGCGTGTAGTGCTCTGGAAGCTGGCTCACCTGACCTACTACATTGATAATGCTGTTACTACCAACGACCGGTGGAACTGGACCACCATCCTCCAGGCCGCCCTGATGTTCTTCGGCCTCGTCGCCCAGATGCCGCCGTACGCGTCCGTGTTTGGCTTGTGCACGCCCATGAGACCCGACTCGTACGCCGAGGCGCAGGCGAAACGTGATTTCCGCAGCCTGAGGGTGTGCCTCGTCACCAAGGGCACAAACTTTGACGTGAGTCGCTACAGAAACTTCCTGATGACTTTGTCGCGCACAGCAGAGAGGCCTTTGCTGACATGACATCCTGGCGCAGACTGTGATGAGAGCGACGAGAGCCTGGGCGCCGCTCCGGAACGTCCCGGGCGTGCGCTTCCACGTTGTGTTGGACGATGAGAAGCGAGAAGTCGAGTTCAGAACGGCGCTGCCGTCTTTTGTCCAAATCGTCGTCGTTCCCTCGGCCTTCACGCCCAACCACGCAAAGTACAAGGCGAGGGCGCTGGAGTTCTATCGCCGCAACCAGCAGCTGACCGCCAGCGACTGGGTTCTCCACCTGGACGAGGAGTCGATGATTGACAAAGATGCCCTCAACTCTTGCCTTGATTTCATCACAAAGACTGATTTGGATATCGCCATGGTAAGAAACCCCCAGTCCCTGTCAATTGAAGATTACCAAGTCTTGACACATTGAAGGGAACCCTGCACTACAACGACGTCAACCACTGGAAGAACGGCTTCCTCACCACGGCGGAGACGCTCCGCAGCCAGGAGGACTTTGGCAAGTTCTCCTACTCTGTCCGGATGCGCAACAAGCCCATGCTGGGCTGGATGCACGGCTCCTGGGTCGTCGTCAACGGCGCCGTGGAGAACGCGGTGACGTGGGACACGGACTGTCAAGCCGAGGACTTTTGGTTTGCGTACAACGTAAGAGCTCTTCCAACCCATCTGCCATTGCATTGCGGCTGACAGGCGCTTCAGTCCTCGGCCAAAGGCTACAGGTTCGGCTGGATTTGGAACACCGTCCACGAGCAGCCAAACGAGACGTTCAACGACTTCTGGAAGCAGCGCAGGAGATGGTACACGGGCATCCTGTCGATCCAGAGCTTCGTCGTCAAGATGTCTCTGGTCGTCGGCGTCATTGGCGAGTTTGTGTACTGGATCGGGTCTGTGCTGTCTTGTCCCCTCGCAAATCTGGCCTCCGCTGACAACGCGTCTCAGACCAGTCTACACCCAACTCGGTGGTGTTTTCGTCATCCCCAAGTGGCTCTTCATCTGGGGCCTGTGGCATCTCACCGTGGACACTCACAGCCTCATGGTGGCTTCGTTCTTGCAGGACCTTACAGCGCCGGCGGGAGTAACGTGGATCCAGACGATACAGCACGCAGTTCAGACCGTCCTGTTGGCTCCGTTCGTGCGTCTTGTTCAGGTCGGCGCGCTGCTGACCTGTCTATTCAAGCCGGCCGAGGGGTTTGCAATTGTGTCCAAGGTTTAGACGGTAGATGACACGATAGAAGAGAGTGGACAGTACTTGGACTCGCCTCCGTCAAGGCTAACCCACGATACCGTTAGAGTAGAAGAAGCGCTTTAAAATACGCGCATGTGTCACTCTCGCATGGCACATGTATCGTGTAAGATGGCGACAATAACGCACAGCATTCTACATGTTCCTAGGCAGCTACTGGTATAATTTTGAGTGCAACGCTCGTGCCAGAACTGTCTGCCACCAGCCGTCTATTCAAACAGGCACACTTACAACACCCTTGATGACCTGGGTCGCCTTCCCGCCGAGATGCAGCGTCCGCAATATACGACCCTCCTCGGTCTCGTCGACACCCGTGTCAATGTAAATATGACTCTCGCGACCCATCTCGACGCCCTGCGTGATCTCGAAGCTCGCCGACTGGTCACTCAGCTCATACAGGCTCAGGTAAGCAGTCAGAGCCGAGGCAGCGCTGCCGGTAGCCGGATCTTCGATGCTGGACGTGACCAAGCGCGTGCGAATCTTCTGCACCGTCTTCCCGCCGACGCTCTCCGTCCCCAGGCGGACGAAGTAGTAGGCCGAGAGGAGGGTGTCCCGCCAGCCCTCGTCGAGCAGCTCGGCCGGCCGAAAGTCCGTGGGGCAGATTCTGACCGCCGCCAGGGCCTCCAGGGAGGGTAGTTCGGTCAGGATGAAGGTCATGCCCTTGACGATGCTGAAGACGACGGCGTCCTTTTCGGCGGCGGCGATGGCGGGGGCGGAGCTGCTGAAGGGCCCGTTTCCGAGGTCGCGTAGCCGCTTTGCGTGGAGACGGACGTTGTGGGGGATGGCGGCGCGGACCGAGTTGTGCCCGGTCGACTCGATGCTGATGGGGCCCGCCTTGGCGTGGAGCGTCGTGACCCCCTGCGGCTGGAGGAAGACGGCGGTGCCGATAGTCGGGTGGCCGGCGAAGGGGAGCTCCTCGGTTGTGGTGAAGATGTCGAAGCGGCGCTCAGGAGAAGTGGCATCACCCTCCTCGTGGACAAAGGTGGTTTCGGAGTAGTTGAACTCGCAGGCGATGGCCTGCTTTTGAGCCTGCGAGAGAGTCGTGCCGGCGGGGATGGTGACGATGGCGAGCTGGTTCCCTTGGAAGGGGGTGTCGGTGAAGACGTCGACGGTGGTGAAGGGGAGCTCCATGGTGATGGATTGAGGCGTATTTGGTGGATTTGACGGATTGTAGGAGCTTTTTGAGAGAACCAATGCGTAAAATGGCAGACCTAGCAAATAGATAGAAGGATAGATATAGATATGTCCGTGGTTCTACTTGCTTGTCTTCCGCGCCCTGTGCTCCTTGGTTTTGACCACCGTAGCCCCGCCGTGAGTCACAGTTGGGCATTCGCAATTCTGCTGTTCCTCTCCAGCTGTATTACGGTCACACAGCTGCGCTAGAGAAGATGAGGTTACGCATCCCCAGCCCCGCCCGCTCTCCTCCCGAGACCCACTTTAGCCGTCCGAACCCGAATACGAGATGCGGGTCACTGCCGGTGCTGCTCCGGATGTACCGGTCCCCCACGGCGTCGGACCATTCGGAGGGCAGCGCACTGAGCGTGATCGAAACCAAGTGTGAGCCGCTGGAAAAGTTCTCGGCGCCTGTCCTAGGTGCCGCTTCCTCGGCTACATCGTTCAATGTCGATTAGTAAACCATCATATTGATGTGACTCTTACCTACATTGCAATTTGCAAACATGACCAACCCATGCACACTCAGGCTCCCCAGTCAGGATGTGGGGCTTCCTCTTGCCATGTCATGTCCTCTAGTATGAACACCGTGGATAGTCCGAGGTGATTATGCTCAGGATACGGTGCGAACGATGGAAATCGGCCTGCAGATAAGGTGCGTCGCTACCGTCGAGCAAGTTCTGCCTGGGCCTGTATCATGTCATTCGTTGCTGGTTCAGACAGAATACCTTTCACTCCCACCCATCATTGAATCGGACAAGTTATCGGGTGAGGGGGCTTCGGCGAAGACACCAGCAAGCTCGATGTGACTGATAGGTTTGGTGCAAAAGAAGATGACTTCTCGAGGCAAGACAAACGAGAGGAAATTGTTAAGCCCCAACTTTTCAAGTGTGGCTCGGGATGGTGTCACCTTGTTCAGTCGCTATGGCTCTTTTGGTTACTGAGCTCGACCTCGTTGCCATACCACTGTGGCAGCGAGCGTGATCCCAGCTTGCCGGTACGTGTAGGTGTATAGCGTTGTAAGCAAAGGCTTGGGTCAACCAGGCTGTCTGGGCGCAAGTTGAAAGGACAAACTGAAGTGTCTGATGGGTATAGTTTTGTTGCCCACGCACAGTCTTGGGTTCTTGTCGTTTGATGATCTTTGAGTGTATACTGTAGATGAGTCGACAACGCAGAAAAGAACCGAGCCATCAACTAAATTGGTCCCGGGTGAGTAGGAGCATAAAGTATCCAAAACACTTGGTATGACCGTTATCCCTACTAGGCTAACCGATAATATCGACTTCTCTGCGCAATCGACTTTGTCTGGCTACTTTTTGATCATGCTGTATCAATGCTAGCGGTAGTCAATATCCCCAAAACTGTCTCTTGAGGTGTTGGTAGTTACACTAATTACCTGGCTTGCAGAATCTCCCCCATCTTCGTTACCTCCAAGAAAAAATTGAGCTGATTTTGGTCTTTACGCAACTAGTGGCAGATGCTCAACGCCACGCCAATACGAGCTGTGCTCATCATTTGTCGCGGCGCATCTCTTCAGAAATATGGTTCACGATCTCTGCAGGCACATCAGGGTCAATTTCATGTGGAAGCTTGTCTTCCATTTTCAAAACATTGCAGCAAGTACAACTGCCACATCGTAACCACTCCCCTGCTTTGCCCGGCTCGGAAACCGTCTGTTTTGAATAGTCTAGCCAAGTACCGGTTCCTCGTCAGCGGCTTTTCGTCGCAACCAGGTATGAAAGGTATTACGCAGAAGCCGAGAAGGTAAGCTGTCGACGTGCGTCCGATGTCTCTCAGCTTCTCAAAGTCAAAGGAGCCGATGAAGCAAATGATTAAAGTCAATTCGCGGAAACCACTTCGGGGCCTGCTTATTGTTCTACCTGTTGCGAGGGAAAGCCTCTGTGCCAGCTTTGATTGACTAGCAGACAGACTTTGCCAGACATGGTTATCTTACTTTATCCCTTTCGCTCTTTCAGGGCGAGACTGCAAGCGGAAAAGACAAAAATGCGCCAGCCCAAGTCGGTCGACTTACACTATGCAGGAGGCATAAATGTCCGAAGGAAGATACGGATGCGACCGCCTCCGTACTCTTATCCCGAAACGCCAAAGTCCATCATCGCCGTCCGGCATCCCGAGTTAAGGACTTGAATGACGGAAGGCATCATCTCATCTCTCTGCGTCTGTTCTACACCTGCCATCGATGGCATCATGACCCAGGAGTGCCAAGTGCGTCTGGCATCTTGGACATGACGAACGACACGGTCTGGTTCCGTCGACACCGTTTCGTGAGGCCGGGTGCGTAGGGCGAAGCCAGCTTTAGGTTTTCGCGATCGTTGCATCTACACAATAGTGAAGCGGACTCCGGGGACATGCCATTATGCTTGCCGGAGCCTTCGAGATGGCATATAAAGCCACAGTTCCGGAACCGCCAGGTCAAGCATGTGGACGAAGCGTCCAGCCGTTACTCTCGACGTTTGTCTGCTTTGCCAGAGAACCTCACAGTCTGTGTTGTGTGTCTTGCACATACCACCATGAAGCCTCTCTACGCTCTTACACTCGCGGCCTTTGTCACAGCAAACCCCATCCCTCTCATCCCGCAAAATGGCACTGTGACGGGTGCTCGAATAGAAAGCCGCGCGACGGGACTTACGTCCAAAGAATTCACCAGAGGCGGCTGCCGTGATATCATCTTCATCTACGCCCGAGGTTCCGCGCAGCTAGGCAACATGGTAGGTCCCCGTTGCAAACCATCCCCGCACGTTTCGCGCACAACTGCGAGTTGCCGACATGCTCGCAATGTTGAACAGTAGGTCCTGTATTGATTGGTGTGATATTGCTTGACCAATAGAGAGTCTTCCTAGGTAGGTATACCGCCCCCTAATATATATAATAGCCTTCCTTAGGTATCCCTGATTACTATAGATCGCTATCTTTAATACTCCTACTTAATCTAGAGTAGTATTCTTTTCTACTAAGAATCTTATTAAGTCTTCTATTATCTTTATTAAAAACTTTAGTACTTTAAAACTTTATAAGAGAAATCTAGTAATAGGAAAAGAATATTTAGCTATATATTCTATTATTATATAAATATTATATCTTTTTTATTTTAGTATAAAGTAAGTATAGCTTCGAGTTCGTTTATTATTAATACTATTATATTTCTTATTAGTAGTTTATAATTACTATTAAATTTACTATAGTATATAGTAGAAGTATTAATTAGAACTAGTATATTCTTAATTATTCAAGTATTATGCTATTATAGTTTTATAGTATTACTATAGTTATTTATAGAGGTTTTATTATAGGCTTTAGAGTACTATTATAATCTAGCTCTATTCTATAATATCCTTTTTCGTATTATTATTATAGATAATTAGGTATTTTCCTTTATTCTAGTCTATAACTATAAGAGTACTAAAGTAATACTAGTTATCTTTTATCTAATTATTTCTAGTTTTTACTTAGTTTTATTATAAGCTACTAAAGAAATAAGCCTAGGTTTTTTGTTTTAGGAGTTTTGAGGAAGTTATTAATAAGGTTTTAGTATTCCCTATTATTAATAGAAGAGTTTTAAGATTTTTTAGTTTATTTTAATTAGAAAGAAATAATTCTAAGGTAAATATAGGGATTTAATAGGGATTATAGGTTTTATAATATTATATTAATATAATTAGCTAATATAAGAAAATCCCTAAGAAATTTAAGGAATATTATATATAATTAGGGGGT
>RYZW01000555.1:0-30286 GCA_004367215.1 Colletotrichum trifolii
TTTATTACTAGAGTAATATAGAAGGTAATATTATAGAAGTATAACTTAATTTTTTTATTTTCTATAGTCTAAATAAATATCTTAGTATTTCTATAGCTTTTAATTAGTATAAGCTTTATACTATATTAAATATAGTTTCCTACTAAAGCTTTTTAAAGTATTATAAAGTATTCTATATTTTAGAAAATATAAACTAAAATACCTGAATTGAGGATAAAAGAATTTTAGAAAAGGTATTACTAAAGCTTTTCCTTATAATATACTTACTATATAATATTATAATTAATTTAACTAGAAAACTAGGTATATAGTTACTATTTTCTAAGGTTCTAAGCTTTTCTCAAAAGGTCTAAATCTAAAGTAAATAATTACTTAATCTTCTCTTTAGTTAAAGTATTTAATACTTAGTTTTTATAAGTTAATTAAAAATATATATAGTAATAATATATTAAAGAATAGCTTAAGTTATACTTTAAAAAATATAGGGGTTTATTAGAGCTTTAGAAATATCTCTTATTATTTTAAATATTTAAAGTATTAGTAGGGGTTTCTATTAAGATATTAAAAGTATTATAACCTATTTTACTATACTAGAGAAATTCGGGGAAGTACTAAATAGTTTCTATGATAGTTAAAGTAACTTTATTTAGAAGTATTAAATCTAAATAATTATAGATTATAAATATATAGTTCTATATATAGGTTTTAATAGGTAAATAAGTTAGTAAAATTATAAAATTATGAATTTATAATATTTTAGTAATAAATAGAATATAGTTAACTATTTAAGCTTTATATATAATATTTTATTATTTCTAAAACTATATTTTAGTTATTACTTTTATAGTAAAATATTTAAGTCTTAGGGACTAGAATATCTTATAGTATATTATAGAAGTATTCTAGAAGTATAGATTATCTATAATACTAAAGTAATTATAGAAGTTTATAGTTTATATTATTATATCTTCTTTTATATAGTAATACTAGTACTATAATACTTTATTTATATATTCAAAAATCTAACTTATTAGGTAGGTTTAGTTTAAATACTTATATTAATAGTTTTGAGTTATTAAAATATAGAAACTATAGAAAATTATATAAATTTTTAAACTTTTCTTAGTAAAATATATAATATTTCTCACTTAAATCTCTTTAGTAGTATTAGCTAGGAATTATTAAATTTCTTTATAATTAATCTTTCTAAGGGTAGGAAGCTCGAGAATAGCTAATTTAGGTATTTTATAAGTTTATTAGTATTAATTAGCTTTTAGAAAATTACTTAAAAGTAGCTTTTAAAGGGGTTCTAAAAAGAAATTTTAGTAAATTATTATTTTAGGGTTAAAGTATTCCTATAGATTATAGGCTTTAGGTTCTGCCTAAAAAGTATTATACTAAGTAAATTACTAATTAGTATTTTTAAGAACTAAAAGAAGGGAGTTTTTAATAGATATCCTAATATTTAAAATATATAATATATGTTTTTAGCCTAGTAGCTTTTTAGTATTATGAGACTTTTAATTATTATATATAATTAGGGGGTAAAATCTAGTATATATTATATATAACTAAATATAGCTAAGTATATTACGTGAGGCTTTATTTCAAGCGGGTTAAGTAAGGCAAGGCCTGTAGAGACGGCGTTGCGCCTAAGGTTTATTCTAGCGAAAACTCTACTACTTAAACGCGTTATTCCTAATATAAACTACTTACTATATTATTTATATTATATAAGATATTTAAAGAGCTTTCTAATATATACTACTTATAAGAGCTATGGCTATTATACTACTCAATTTTAAATAACTTTAATACTAAGAAACTACTAAAGGTTTTTATTTCTTTGAAAATAGTATTTCTATTAGAGGTCTATTAATAATATAAGTATTTTAGAAGTATTTATTAAGGGAAAAGATAGTATATAGTAATTCATATAGAAGAAGAAAATAATACACTTTTTGAGCTAGTAATATAGCTTTTCTATAATAGGTTTAAAGCTGAAATATTAAAAGTTTATGTTTAAATTATATTACTAAAAAAGAAGAGACCTCTAAAACCTATATAGTATTTATTAAAATAATAGATTTTATCTAGTAATTAATAACTTATTACTATTTCTATATAAATAACTTTATTAAGTATTATATATATAGTAGTTATATTAAAGGTCTTTGATCTATTTAAAGTTATATACCTCTCGGGAACCTTTTCAAGAAAGCTATACCTAGTAGTTAGCTCTTATCTTATATACCCTATAGATAATAGTAGGGCTAAGGAATTATTTAAATAGAGAAAGCCTCAAGTAGTAAGATACAGTTAGTTAATACAATATCTAATAAATAGGGAAAGTATAAGCCTATCTATTATAATTGTTCTTTAAAGGATCATAGTTATGTAATACTAATATTTACTACCTAGTAGTACCTATTACTAGCTATTAATAGTTGCTAGCTATTAACATTAATAGTTACTAGCTATTAACATTAATAGTTACTAGCTACTAACATTAATAGTTACTAGCTATTAACATTAATAGTTACTAGCTATTAACATTAATAGTTACTAGCTATTAATATTAATAGTTACTAGCTATTAATATTAATAGTTACTATTTATTAATATTAATAGTTACTATTTATTAATAACTATTAGTAAGAGCTAATAGTAAGTAGCTATTACTATATAGTTTATATAACTAGTAGGAATACTAGTCGCGGTTACTTACTATAAGATTCGAACCTACTATTCTTACTATAAAATAATAAAAGCTAGCTAGACGTTAAACTACTACGTCAAGTAAAAGTATTATATTTATAAAAGTATTAACTATATTATAGTAGAGTAACTTGAGATTAAAGTAATTAGTAATTACTATAAAAGTTTAAAATAACATACTTACTAGAATAACTATATAAATATTATAATTATCCCATAACTATTAATTTCTATAAATAACTAGTTAAATTTTAAATTTTTAAGAAATACTTATATTTATTAAGTTTATAAATATAAATTTAGTAATACTTTAAAATCTCTAAACCTCTCACTATAAAGGTATTAGCTAAAAGCCTAGTAAGGGAAAGAGTATTCAGTAGAAAAATAGGTCTCTATAGGTTATAAGACTTCAACTTAGTAAGCTAACTAGTAGTAGTTATGAGAAAGCTTTTATCTTATAATAGCATAACTAGTAGTAGCTATAAGAAAGCTTTTATCCTATAGTAGCCTAAAGCTACTATATTATATAATCTATATCTATATAATTAATCCGATCCTAGCTATCCTAGCTCTCTATATAAGCTATAAGGTATATCCTTATAACTATCCCCCCCTCTATAAACCTTAAGCCTTAAGGCTTATAAACACTACATAGCTACTTTTGAAAATATCTTCGAGAATAGTTCTGCCGGATATTTGCCGACTATTTAGCAATTAATAATAAAACGATCTTCTTATATATATATTAATATATAAGAGTTATCCTATATATATATTAATATATAGGGGTTATTTATCCTATATATATATTAATATATAGGGGTTATTTATCCTATATATGTATTAATATATAAGGGTTATCTTATACGTATATTAACATATAAGGCTCCTATTGCTATATTCCGCTAATAGTGCTTCCTATATAATATATTAACCCCACGAGGTCTCCTACCTATTAGCGAGGCTTCAGTATATTAACCAGAAATTTTTAAGGTAAATCCTAAGGTATCTAACCCCTTCCCACATCAACAACACTTCCACAAAACTTCCTATTACTAATTAAGTATATAAGGTTTCTCGTGACTAATTAGGCTACCGAGGCATTAGTAGATATTTACTAGTAAGCTACCTACTTACCCCAGGCTTAATATAGCTCTAGGGACCTTTCAGCAAGCCCTTAGCGAAACACTTATAGTAAACCCCTATAAAATACTTTTATTATACTATAATTTCCTAGCCCTAGGCTTATTATAGCTCTGAAGCCCCTTTAGTAAGCCTTTAGCGAGGCGCTCGCAGTAAGCTACTTACCTATTAGGGTACTTTTGCTATACTATATAATCCTAGGCTCTATATAACTCTAAGTCTTTAAACCCTTAGCAAAATACTCGTAGTAAACCCTTATAGAGTAACCTAGTCTCTAGCAAAATACGTAGAATTCGTTATAGTAATAAGTAGCTATAGTATAACCTAACTTATTATATACTTTACACGAGAAGTAGCCCTCAAGGTACTCTTTAAGGCGTACCTTTTTCACTAGGGGGTTTTTAGTCTCCTTATAGTATTTAGGCGCTAACCTTTTAGTAGTAATTATAGCGCTCCCAATACTACTAAAGCCCTCGTAAAGCTATAATATTTCTTATAAATACTTAGCTACTAGGGCTACTGCCCTAGGTACCTAGTTATCGAACTTCTAGTATTATAAATACCTCTAAAATCTAGCTTTAAAATAATAAAAGAAAGCGAAAGCATAAGGCCTTGAAGCCTCTATAGGAGTACCTAGGGCTTTATAAATAACTAACTATTTAGCGTAAAATCTTAGTAAAAACTAGCTTTTATATTAAAATATATAAAGTATACTATAGAGGTATAGCTTTTATAATATAGGGTTAGTTAACGAATAGCGAACAAATGCCGTAAAATTAGCCTATATAAAGTTATATAAAGTATAGTAGTAGTTATACTACTAGGTTTATAAGCTATATACTAGTTTAGTTATAGTTTACTAGATCTAGTATATTACAGAAGCCCCTAAGTATAGAGAATAACTATCTTGAATCGCTATTACCTAATCCTCGATTTTATATAAGGTAATACTTTTATAAAAAAAGCTATAAAGGTAACTAGGAAATTTTAAATAATCTTTATAGTTAATAGTTTTGGGAATTAATAGTATAGGGGTTACTATAAATTTACTACTAGATAGCTAAGCTAATATTATTTCTATAAAAGAGGATTATTATTCGAGAAAATATATAAGTATTATAGTTATCGTATATTTAAGCGATATAGTTACTATAAATTTAGGTAGTATAGAAGAAGCCGTATATTCAATAGAGTTTTCGGCAGGTATTATTACTTAGGATACCGAGCTTTCCGCTAAATATTCAGCAACTATATATTTGCTAACTATTCGTCGTAATAAAGCTATTACTAAAATCCTAGATTTACTCCTCTAGGAAGTAGAAATTAAAGAATTATAAAAGTATTAGTTAAAAGTTTAGTAAAGGAAAAAGTATTTAGTAAAAAAGTAAGTCTCTATAAGTTATAAAACTTTAACTTAGTAAGCTAACTAGTAGTAGCTATAAGAAAACTTTTATCCTATAGTAGTCTAAAGCTATTATATTATATAATCTATATCTATATAGTTAATCTAATCCTAGCTATCCTAGCTCTCTATATAAGCTATAAGGCATATCCTTATACTCACAAGAACTTTACTAATCTTACTCTAGAAATATAATTTAGTATAATTCCTAAAATCAACCTATTTAATTAATACTATACGTTTAATACATAGATAAAGAAATACTACTAAGTAAAATATAAATAATAGTAATAGTTTCTACTATGAAATACCTAGAATAAAAATTTCAATTCTTTTATATTTTAAGTATTTTCTAATATCTAACTTATTTTAGTATTAAATTTTATTTTTAGAAATTATAATATTTATATTTTAGAGTCCTCGATAAAGTTAAATCTCTAGAACGTTTTCTAAGCTAACTATTTATACTATTCTATAGCTATAAATAGTAATATCTTAGAATATCTTAGAATAACTAAAACGTACTAGCTAAAAAAGTCGTTTTAAATAAAGATCTTCTAGCTATTCTAGTATAATACTCTATTTATTTATTTTACTTAACTTTTTCTAGAGATATCTGAATTCTTTATTTTTGTATAGTTATATTTATATATATAAGATGATAGAAGAATATAGTGAGTAATTCTAGAGGGTTTATTAATATAAATTTCGTAGTTTTAAAGTTTATTTTAAATCGTTTAGGGGTACTTATCATATAAATATAAGATTTCGGTTTACTATAGTTACTCCTTATTATATTAATTACTTTATTAAGCTTTTCGCTCAAGTTTAAAAAAGTAATCGAGCTAGTTTTGAATAGTTCTACTATAGTTATTTACTTTTATAATTACTAAGAGGCTTTATTAGAGTTAAAGTATTTAAAGTTATCTTATCGAGCAGTTGAAGTTCTATAAAAAAAAGAATATTATTGAAAGAGATATTATAGGTTATTATAATTCTATTTTAGAATAGGCTTTATATTTAATATTAGTTAATTAAAATATATTTAACTAAAAAACTAATAAAAGTATACTTTTTGAAATAGGTTAGCTAGTGATGTTTTAGTTTTATATTTATAGCTAGAATAAAGTATTTATAGTTATAAGTATAGAAATAAACCATGTCTAGTTTTGTAATATTATCTTTTTAAATAGTTTTATAAAGCTTCTAATATAGTATTTACTAGCCTAAAAAGTATATTAGTATTTAGTTACAAAGAAACATTATAATGTATAGGGTTTTAGGCTAAAGATTATAAAGTAGCTTATGTCCTTGCTTTATAGCCTTTATATAAGCTTTAATAATTATTTTAATATATTTAGTATATCTATTTTAGTTTTAAGTATATAAAATAAATAGTTTAAGATATATTGTTTCAGAAGTAAGATCTAATTTTAATTTCTTATAATTAGGAATTTTATTATTATATTTAAAGACTTTTATATTAATACTATACTAATATTTAAAAAGTATTTAGTTACTTTTGCTTTATACCTGGAATAGTATCTAAGCTCTTTACCCTATATATAGATTTAACTATAAATTTTACCTAATAATAGTATTTATACTAATACTAGCTTGNCTAATATTTAAAAAGTATTTAGTTACTTTTGCTTTATACCTGGAATAGTATCTAAGCTCTTTACCCTATATATAGATTTAACTATAAATTTTACCTGATAATAGTATTCATGCTAATGCTAGCTTGTAACTAGTTAAAATAGTAATGAAATTACCTATTATTATAGATAATTATACTTCTAGTTTTAATATTTAATCCTATAGAAGTAGAAGACCTTATAGTAATTATCTATATAAGGAGAGCTTTATTAAGATTAAGGTTTAATATATATAGCTAAAAGTAACTATTAAGGTTATAGGGTTAGGAACCTTTATGAATTTCTTAAAAATAGAATAAAATAGAACGCTAAAAGGTAGGTATTCTATAATTTATTATTTTTCTATATCTTTTATAATAGAACTAAAATCTCCTTGAAATCTATATAGCTACCTATAAAAAAAGAAATATAGAATAAGTATAGAGATATCTAGCTATAACTATTATAATTATAACTATTATTTTATTAAAATAGGTTTTAATAAAATTATCCCGAGTATTATAATTAATAAGTGACTTATAGATATTTAAAAGAAGATTATCTAGTTAACCTATAACCTACTATACTAAACTAATAATATCGGGGACTAGGTATTAATTAAGTAATACTTTAATATTAATATATTACTATAATACTAATTACTAGATATTTTAGAGTATTATAGTAATATAATTATAGAAGTCTTAAAGATTATTTAGCTATACTAGGAATATCTATATCTATATAAGTATTATTTATAAGTTAGCTATTAGCTATAATTAATATATTAAGATTATTTACTAATAAAAGTAAACTAAGTCCTATTATACTTATATAGAGATTATAAGTTAGCTTATATTAGTAGTAGAGAACTTTTATATTAATAGTATAAAGTTTTATCTTAGAGGTAAGTAGGGTTTAGTCTAGGGGATAATAAAATTATAAATATTGAGGTTATAATAAATATTTAAATAGAGTACTTATAGTTAGTAGTAATTGAATATTTCGAGATATTTGAATTATGCGTAGCTGTAAGGGTATAAGGGTATAAGGGTGTAAAGGTATAAAGGTATAAGGGTATAAGAGTATAAGGTTATTGCGGAAGGAGTTGTTAGTTATTTGTTATTAAAAAGGTTAATATAGGGTAAGTATGCTAGCTATTATAGCTATAAGGGGTTCGGCCCTAGATTAACTAGGGGCTAGTTATAGTAGTTAGTAGGGGGGGTAGGAAGGCTAAAGTTGTACTTTAGGGGGCAATATATCTACTAATAGTCGTAGTAGAGAGCGAGCTATCAGCCCCTCCCATATTTAAAAAGTATAATAAAACTCTTAAATACTTTTAATATAATAGCTCTAATATAGTTAATAAGATATAAATCTTAAGAGTAATTAGTAGTTTTATCTATAAATATTAAAACTAAAATATAGCTATTATAGTTTTACTAATAGGGGTAGAAGTTAAAAATAATATATTCCCTAAGGAAGATATATAAAGTATTCTTATATTCTATATAGTAAACCTTCTATTTAGTTTTACTAATACTATATACTTTATATACCTCTTAAGTAAGCTAGTAATTATTATATTTTAAGTAATTATTAGTAATCTATATATTCTATATAGCTAAAATAAAATAATTTAGAAAGTCGTTATTAAAATACCCTAAATATTAATACTAGAACTATTTATTACTTTCTAGAAAGTTTAAAATGATATTTATAGTATTTTACTAGTATTAGTAATATCTAGGAGAAAACTAATACTATACTAATTATATTACTAAAGTAATTACCCTTTTACGAGGTATTTAGTACTCGAGGACTTACTAGTCATCTTAAATAATAATAATTACGATTTTAGAGTAATTACTTTTTTATAGTTAAGATAAGTAGTTTAGCTTAATATTTTACTAGTAGCTTTATTTTTATAACTACTGAAAAGAGATAAGGTTTATAGCTAGAGTAGTATAAAGAATAATGTTATAGAAATATAACTTAGTTTCTTTCTTTTCTATAGTTTTAATAAAGATCTTATTATATTTATAGTTTTTAGTTAATACTAGCTTTATATTATACTAAATTTAGTTTTTCATAAAAACTCGTTAAAAAACTACAAAGTATTCTGTATCTAGAAAATATAAACTAAAATATTTAAATTAAGGATAAAATAGTCTTAGAGAAAGTATTACTAAAACCTTTCTTTATAACATACTTATTATATAGTATTGTAATTACTTTAACTAGAAAGCTAGTTATATAATTCTTATTATTCGAAATTCTAAGTTTCTTTTAAGAAATCTAGATCTAAGGTAAATAATTACTTAATCTTCTTTTTAGTTAAAGTATTTAATACTTAGCTCTTATAAGTTATCTAAAAGTATATATAGTAATACTATATAAATAAATAGTTTAGGCTATACTTTAGAGAATATAGGAGCTTATCTAAGTTCTAGGAGTATTTCTTACTATTTTAAATATTTAAAAATAGTAGTAGAAACTTTTATTAAGATATTAAAAATACTATAGCTTATCTTAGTATGATAGAAAACCTCGGGGAAATACGATATAGCTTCTATAATAGCTAAAATAATTTTATTTTAAAGTATTTAGTTTAAATAACTATATATTATAAGTATTAATTATAGTTGTATTAAAGGTCTCTAATCTATCTAAAGTCATAGGCTTCTCAGGAACCCTATAAAGAAAGCTATACCTAGTAGTTAGCTCTTGCCTTATATACTTTATGAATACTACTAATAGTAAGGAACTATTTAAACGGAGAAAACCTTAGGTAGTAAAAATAATTAGTTAATCTAATAGCCAATAAATAGAAAGTATATATAGAAGGAAAGTATAGGCTTATATCCGTTATAGTTATTCTTTAAAAGATCGTAGTTACGTGATACTAATACTTGCTAGCTAATAGTACTTATTACTTGTTATTAATAGTTACTAGCTATTAATAGCTATTAGTAAGAGCTAATAGCTAGTAGTATTTACTATATAGTTTATATAATTAGAAGGTATATATAAGGTATATATAAGGTATATATAAGGTATATATATAACTACTAGTCACGCTTACCCGCTATAGGATTCAAACCTACTACTCTTACTATAAAACGGTAAAAGCTTACTAGATGTTAAACTACTATGTTAGGTAGATATAGATTAGAAGTATATAGTTTTATATATAGGATTTAATTAATAAGTAAACTAATAAAATTATAAGATTATAAACTTAAAATAATCTAGTAATATAAAGAGTATGATTAGTTATTTAAGTTTTATATATAGTATTTTACGATTTCTAAAACTATATTTTAACTACCATTTTGATAATAAAATACTTAAGTTTAGGAAACTAAAATATCTTATAGTATATTAAAGTAATATTTTAGAAATATAAGTAATTTATAATACTTAAGTAATTATAGAGGTTTATAGTTCATATTACTATATCTTCTTTTAAATAATAGTACTAGTATTATAATATCTTACTTATATATTTACAAATCTAACTTATTAGATAGGTTTAGTTCAGCTATTTTTATTAGTAATCTCAGGTTTTGAAAATATAGAAGTTATAGAGAATTATATAAATCTTTAAACTTTTCTCTATAAAGTCTATAATATCCTTTATATAAACTTCTTTAATAGTATTGATTTGGAGTTATTAATCTTTTTTTATAATTAATCCTTATAAGAATAAAGCTTTTAAGAATACCTAATTTAAGTATTTTAAAAATTTATTAGTATTATTAAGATTTTAGAAAATTACTTAGGAATAGCTTTTAAAGAAGTTCTAAAAAGAAATTTTAGTAAGTAATTATTTTAAAATTAAACTAGTTCTATAAATTATTAGTTTTGACTTCTACTTAAAAAGTATTATACTAAATAGCCTACCAATTAGCTTTTTTAAAAATTAAAAGAAAGGTATTTTCAATAGATAGTTTTGTAATTAAGGTATATAAACTTATTTTAATATATACTTTTAACTTAGTAGTTTTTTAGTATTATAAGACTCTTAATTATTATATATAATTAGGGGGTAAAATCTAGTATATATTATATTTAACTAAATATAGCTATATATTTTACGTAAAACTCTATCTTAAATAGTTTAAGTAAAGTAAAGCTTATAGAGATAATACTAGTATAAGAGTATAGTTAAAAGCCTCGACTAGGAAAGGTTTAGATATATAAGTAAGGTCTATATTACTATATAGACTATTACTTAAAGGATCTAAGTTATAATCTTTTACTAAGAAAACTTTTCTAGTATTTAGCTAGCTAGTTACTAGGCATATTATATAGTCTATTCGTTATATCCTTATAACTATCCCCCCTTCTAAGAACCTTGGTCTTTAAGGTTATAGTTATATATTCCTGATATCTATTATAGAACCTATACTATATTACTAACTATTTGTTGTATATAGTCTACGATTACGTACTCCTAATATCCCTTATGAAACTTATGCTTTATTACTAACTATTTATTGTGTATAATACTTCTTTTAATACTAGTAATTATTTCGTCGTAATACTATTATCTATTTTATTAACTTCTTATAGTCTAAATAATAGAACTTATTTTTATTAATAGTATTACTAGGTTTTTGTCTGCTTTTTTTATTATTTGTGAATATATTTATTATTATCCTAGTAATACGTCGACGCCTTTGATCTCGTAGTATTTATTTATTAGGAATAGCTTTTGAAATTCGTTATAATTTCTTATAAGATTTCGCTATAGGTTTAGCGAGTACTATCTATTCTCTTCTATATATACTTTATTGTTTTCGCGTTTTTTGTTCTATAGTACCTCATTTATAGATACCCTCTTATATTTACTATTTAGCTTACTATTATTTCTTTTCTCTATATACTTTTTCTTTTTATTATTTTTCTCTTTTTCTTTATTATTATTATACTATGTATTCCGCGAAGATATTATAGATCACATCTATCGCTACTATACTTTATACTTTTATTTATAATAGGGATAATATTACTAATAAGGGGTTTCTTCAGCTTTAGCCTAGTAACTATTCACCTTACTTTAGCTATCTTTCTTCGCTTTACTTTAATACTAAGAAGCTACTCTATATTATTAGTAATTACTTGATAAAGTATATTCTTTGTGAGAAGAATAAATAAAAGTATTGTGGAGTAAGTTGTCTTTTCGCTATCTTTTTGCTATTTGTTATTAATATTTTATGTTTTAGGTTCTGTTTAAGCTATATAGTACTATTTAGGTAATATGGAATTAAGCTATAATCTATTACTATATACTTGAGTAGTAAGAGATAACCCCTAAATATAAGGGGAAGTTTTTCTATATATTTACTAAGCTATTAGTAAAGTAATATAAGGCTAGTGAAATTATTCAGAATTCCTTTAAAAAAGTAATAAAGAAGAAGCTAGTTATAGATTAATTTTTCTTATAAGAGATATTTTCTATTTATAAATACTTATATTTTATATATATTCTTGCTATAAGTCGCCAAAAGCTTACTATATTATTGTTACTAATTAGTTAAATAGATTAATACCCTAGAAGATAAGGCTAAGGTGTTTCGCTATCTATCTACTATATAACTTGCCTATCTTTAGAATAACAGTCTTACTTATACTCTAGAGGAAACACTACTTTATTTTCTCGATAATCCTTATTATATATTAGTCTTTAAGGGTATTAAGATTCGTCCTATTATGATATTTCTTTGTTTTAATAATGACTTTTACTACTGTATTGCTAAATGTTTAGAGTATGATATGCTTTTATACTTTATTACTATTACTAGTAGTTATTTTATTCTTTGTAGTTCTGATATTATTATGCTTTACTAGGCCTATACTTTATATTCACTATACTTTTCTAAAGATAGTAGTAAAAGTAATAATAATAATAATAATAAAAGCGAAGAGTCTAAGGTTATAGAGACCCCTTTATAAGTTCCCCGTTTTACTACTAGTAATACTAACTTGTCTATATTTATTAATTATATCTTGTCTTCTGAAATTTACTTGGTAAGTTTTTAGTATTATTCTTTTTCTAATAATAAGGATAAAGAAGAAGGGGATAAGGATAAGGAAGAGGAAGATAAGGAACCTTTTACTAAAAAGTGTAAAACTTATAGTAATTTTACGTCTATTCTAGTTGTTTCTATGTCTGCTAGCTACTAGTTTACTGTTTATAAGTCTACTTTTCCCTGAAAAGTTGTGTTAGTTAAGAGAGTTGTTTTTATATAGAAAGTTTCTATTACTAAGAAGGCTACCTAGTGAGCTATTATGCCTATAGTATTTATTGTGATATTTATACTTGTCTTTATTATACTAATAGTGCTTATTGTTTTTACTATCCTTGTAAAGAAGGGTTAGGGATATTTTTGTAAGAATATACTTAAGTTTTAAGTATAATAATTGTTTTTATTATATGTATTTCTATTAAGTTATTGCTGAGGTGTATTAGTATATCTGATTTGGGGATATGTTTTTTAGATTAGTTTTTGTATTATCTAAATAGTTAATAGAATTATTTCTTCTTTTCTTTTAGGATATAGTTATTGAGTTATTGGTGTTGATAATAGGTTAATTGTCCTATTTCTTATAATATTTAATTATCTGTTTTTCGAATTTCTGATTAGTTTCTTATATGTTGTTTAGGTTAGCTATAGTTTCCTATATATTATATTCTATAGGCTACTTAGCTTATTTGATAAGGAAGTATCTGTTGTCTTTTTCTCCTTATTTTGCTATAATATCTTCTACTTTTTATTCTATAGGGTTATCTTCTAACTTAGGAAAGATAGCTTAACTATTAGTGTTTGTTTATTATTTTATCTATAGTTCTAGTAAAAAGATAGGGAATATATTATATATTTAGTAGTACTGTTCTAGTAGATATACTTTATATACCTATTCCCCTATTTTCTTAGTAATTGAGATTTTAATATATTTTAGTATTAATTTCTTATATTTAAACTTAAAGTTTTTTGTTGAAAGCCTAATAACTATTCCTTGATTATATACTTATAATTAATATCTTAAGTTATATATTTTCGCTTAATTTTCGACTACTATTTGCTAATATTCTACTATCTAGTGATATATTTAGCTAATATAGGTAATTTATTCTATAATACCCTATACTGTTAGGTTTTTCTTAGTTATATATTTAACTATTCTCGGGTAGAACCTATATAGCTTTTCTATTAGTAAGTATTTAGTAGTATTATATTTACTGTTATTATATATAAATATAGTTTTCCTGAGCTATACTACTTAGATAATAGGCGAACTACTAGTAAATACTTTGAGGTAATACTTTAATATCTAGTGTGTTCGCTCTATTTAACTATTTATTTATAAGTAGTATACTATTAATAGCTATCGTTTAATTAGTTATTCTATTATGAATTCTTCTTAAAATTAGCTAGTGAGGAGTTTATCCCTATTACTAATAATATTTTCTAGGGTACTAAACTAGTACTCTATTTTTTTATAGAGTATTACTACTAGCTCTGTAGCTATTATTTACTTTATTATTGGAATAAATATTATGAATTTTATAAACTTATCTATGATTACTAGGATAATATTATATATACTACTATTTCTATATATATTCTCTAGTAATTTTGTGATGAAGTTTATACTAATTTCTTGAAATAGTCCTACTAAGATAGGTAGAGATTATAACTAGTTATATAGCTTGTATTTTAGTACTTTAATCCTCTAGTAGATTTGATATAATATTATATAGTTTTATATATTTATAGTTATATTATTCTAATAGAAGTTCTATTTTATAAGGTTATAAGTTTTATTAGTACTTATATAATTTACTTTACCTTTATTATAGTATAGGCAAATAATTTTATATTTTAGGGATTTTATATTAAGTATAACTAGTTTTCTTTAGAAGAAAAATATCTTTTCTATATTTACTAAATATTTTTTCTATTTAGTAATTACTTTCTAGGCTTTCTCTATATATACCTAATAATCTTTATTATAGGTTTATAGTTTCTTAATAATTTATTTAATATCTTTAGAGTTATTTATAGAATATACTATTTTATTTTTTATAAAATTCCTTATTATTAAATATAGGATATACTATATTAGAATAATAATTCTAGCTCTTTACGAGTTCTTATTACTTACTAGTACTTACTAGGTATTTATTATCTTCTCATATATATTTTTATTATAAGTAACTATAGTTATAACTATTACTATTTTTCTAGTATCTTTAGTAGAATAGTATTTTAGGGAGGTTAAGTAACTTCTACTTCTAAGTCTAGCTTCTATGCTAAAGTATTTTTCTTATATTTATATTATCTAGGTAAAGGTTTTTATTAATTTTAAGTTTTTTTTAGCTTTAGTAACCCTTTAGTAGGTATCTGTTAGTAATAGCTTAGTGAGTTATAACTTATCTGTAAAGGTTAATAGTATATTATAGTATTCTACTTCTTTTTTTATATAATCTAGTTATCTAGATAGTTTATTTACTAGATTAGTAATTCTAGGCTAGTATTTTAGATTAAAATTAAATACTAAGAACTTATAGATCTAGTAGGCGAGTTTTCCTTAAAAGTCCTGTATTAGTATTATTATAATATTTATTAAAACTTAATAATCTATTAAAACTATAAACTTCTTTAAGAATCCTATTAAGTAGTACCCCTAGTAATTAAGGTTTTTAATAATAACTAATAGTTCTTATTAGCTTATTCCTTATTTCTATTCTACTTTATTAAGTTTTTTTAAGTAGTAAATAACTAGTTATTACTAGTTTTCTACTTTTTATAATAAGATACCTAAAATTGCTTATTATAATATATCTATTTCTACCCTAATTTCTTTAATAAAGTCTTAGTACTAGAAAATAGTTACTAAATAAAAAGTATTTTATAGTACTAAGAATATAAATTTTATATTTTTTAGTTATAAGAAAACTTTCTTTTCTATCCTTTTTTTAAAGAGTATTATAAGTAGTATTATTATTCCTAAGTAATTAGTAATAAATTTATAGTAGAAGTTATAGAAACCTAAGAATACTTAAAGTTTTTTAAATATTTCTAGTAGTTTCTATTTAGTGATAGTTTAGACTTTTACTAGGTTTATTTTAATACTTTCCTAAGTAATTATATACCCTAGGAAACTTATCTCTTTTATATAAAATTTATATTTAGAAAGCTTAGTAAAAAGATATATTTTATATAGCCTAGTAAGTATTTATAATAATACTTTAGTATAATCCTCTCTAGTACTTATTATATATATTATAATATTATCTATATATATTATATAGTATATATTAATTAAGCTAGTAAGTATATAATTAATATATACCTAAAAAGTTATTAGTATATTAGTAAGACTAAATAGTATTACTATATATTTATAGTAGTTATATTATATCTTGAATACTATTTTCTAGTAATCTTCTAGTTTAATCTTAATATAGTAATAAGTGTCTTTAAGGTTAATCTTTAAAATCTATATTATTCCCTAAAGTCTGTCTAGAAGTTTACTAATAAGTAGTAGTAAATATTAATTCTTAATTATAACTTTATTAAGATTTCTATAGTTAATATATAGTTATAGGGAGTTATTTTTCTTTAGAATAAAAAAAATTAATATATTTATTTTACTTATAAATAACTATATATATCTATTTACTAGGTTTTCTATAATATATATTTTTAACTTTTCTAGTTACTATTTATTTAGTAGATATATAAACTTATAAAGTAGTTTCTTATTTAGTTCTAGTTTAATAGTATACTTAGTATCCTCGAGGACTAGGACTAATTTTGCTATAACCTTATTAAATACTCCCTATTTACTTATAAGTTCCCTAGGGATATTTATAGTTATAATAATTTTATCTATTTCCCTAAAAACTTCTATATAAGCCTTAAAGTTATTACTTATTTTACTAATATATAATATATAAGTAGTCTTATTATTCTTAATAATTTTTTAAGTGAATATTTCTAGTTTAATAATAGATATTTATTTATAATATTAAGTATTTGTCTAGGTATCTATTATAATACTTTCCTAGCTTATAGAATCTTATCTTAATAGGAAGTCTATATATTTTTCTAGTTAGGGAGTACTAGTAAATAGTTAGTATAATTTCTATAAGTATTTATTTAAGTTTATAAGAAAGAATATTAGTTAGTAATATTTCCCTGGTTTTAATATTAAACTATTAAATCTTTTTAAAGTAAGTATAATTATTTTAATTAGGATTAGTCTTAGTAATATTGCTAGCTATTTATTAATAAAGTTTATTTATAAGTATAAGTCTATATTTACTATTATTTTTTTCTTTTTAGTATTCTAGAGAATAATTACTAAGTTTTTAGTTATTTTCTTTATAGGGACTAATTTCTTAGTTAGTGTGGGGACTATTAGTTCTATTTCTACGCTTACTCGTTTCCCTGGATTTCTTTAATATAGGAGCTAGTATTAATAGCCTAGACTAAAGTATAAGGGTTTATAGTATTCTACTTTTAGCTAACTACTAGTATTAAGTTCGCGCTTGCTTTATGCCTGTAGTATATAGCTCTATGCTTTGTCTTGCTATATAAGAAGTATACCCCTATAATCTATAGTATAGCTGATATATGTATGTTTTTCTAGCCTAGGGTAGGTGTGGTATTGCCTAACCTGCTAGTATCTTATTACTATCTACTCGGCATCGATAGGGTTAATAGACCTGTTTAGCTTACTGCCTTTAAAGGTAGTAGTAGCTAGAATAGCTATAAGCCTATATAAATTTACTTATACCCCCTATTTTGTATTAATTCGCTAGTATAGTACTATCAGAGTTCCTATAGTTTTTTAGCTTCTATTATAATATTTCTAATTTTTAGGATAGGGATATTAAGTTTCTCTATTTCCCTTTTTAAGTTAGGGTATAAGTAGTAAAAGTAGATAAAAGTTTCTTTTTTACTCTAATTAAATCTAGGTATACCTAAGTTCTAGTATAGTACCGACTACTTAGTATAATACTATATAAGTAACTCGTATTCTCCCTATTATATTTCTTTAAACTTCTACTTATATAACTTTTCTTATATATTTATAGTATAATACTATATAAGTAACTAGTACTTTCCCTATTATACTTCTTTAAGCTTCTACTTATATAACTTCTCCTATATTTCTAGGTTAATATATTATTAGTAAATAAATGCGATAAAATTAGCCTAGGTAAGTTTATCTTCTAGGCTAGTTTTGTGGTTTCTCTATTCTATCTAGAATTAGGGTACTAGCTTTATAAATACTTATTAGATTTATTAGTTAACTATATTACCTAATTAGATCCGGTAACTATCTTTAATAGTAGTGATCTAGTTATTAACTTATTTAACTATAAACTCTTCTTCTATTATTCTATAGTTATATAAAAGTAGCTTCTCTTAATTTTTAAATAGTCTAAATATTACTAATTACTTAGCTAACTATTAGATAAGAGCTGTAATTTACTCCTTATAAGTTTCCTATTACTTTTATATCTATTCTTAGTATATTACTATCTAGGACTATATAGTTTTAAATACTTTACTTATAATACCTATTATATCTAGTCTAGGTAGGAATAGTATTTATAATAATACTCGGGATTATTTATCGAATCTAAGTATTAGTCGCTGAAAACCTAGTAACTACTTAGCCCTCAAAAGTATAGTAGAAGTTATTCTACTTCTTCTTCTTATATTAAGAAGTAAATATTCCTATTTATAGGATATATCCTATATTAAGTCCTCTAATAACTCCCCCTTCTTGAATTCCTTAATATATTATTAGCGAGGATTTATATTAATACTAGGTTTTAAATTGTCTTAAGTAGTATATAGGAAATATCTCTTTTTAGGATTATTATCTCGAGTAATATATAGGAAGTATCTCTCTTCAGGATTATCTTCCCCTGGGGTAACTATCCTATTATTACTATTACTTTACTTACTTAATCCTTAGTAATAGTATAGTATAATAGTAGCGGTCTCGCTATATATTTCTACTAAGTTAAGTATTAATTATTAAAGTTTATTAAAACTTATATTAAGTCCGCACCTATAGGGCAATTACTCTTTATAATATTAATTACTACTTAATATCCTTATTTATACTAATCGCTTAAAAAATTAAATAGAAGTAATAGAATTATAAGAGTATAGCTAAAAGCTTTGACTAGGAAAGGTTCGGATATGTAAGTAGGGTCTATATTACTATATAGACTATTACTTAAAAGATTTAAGTTATGATCCTTTACTAAGAAAACTCTTCTAATACCTAGCTAGCTAGTTACCGGGCATACTATGTAGTCTATTCGTTATATCTTTATAACTAGCGTCTAAAGTTTACCTAGTATAAACTCTACTTCTCAAGCATATTATTCCTAATACTTTCTACTATACTAGGGCTTTTCTACTATACTTCTTTCGTAATAGTATAAATAGTATAGCTATATAAGTATTATATATATCGAAATTGTCGTTTTTACTATATTAAAGCTTTACTAGTACCCCTTATATAACTTACTAGTTAGAACCTTTAAGGTTAAATAGAGATCTGAATATATTAAGGATAGATTAGTAACTAAGTAATAGATCTATATAGGAAGCTTCAATATAAATATAAAGTTATTAATATCTTTAAATCTAACTCTTTAACCTAAAATCTTAGCTATTATAGCTTAAACACCCCTCTTATAGATAACTAAGTAATAGTTTAGCTAGGAGCTACTAGTATACTTTAATATATAAGAGATTGAATTCGAATTATTATAAAATAAGTTTTACTTAGAAAAATAATAGAAATATTACTAGTAGGTAAAATAGCTAGTTTGACGATTGCATACTTATTCCGAAATCGGGCCAAAAGCGGGTGGCTGGTATGGGGGGGTGGCCGGTATGGGGTGCACTGACTTACCCTTTAACTCACTACGCCTATTGCTTCGATCCGCACACCTTACTTACCCTTCCACCACAGCATGGCCAAGCTGTAGCAAGAAGAGGACCACAGATCCAGTACCACAACCGACGCATTGTGTTCAAAGACCTGGTTCGACAGAACATTAAGTGTCGCCCAAAGCTGTGTCGAGGATGCACGGTGCACCCAGGGCCGAGGCCTCATCACACCACGCTGCATCGACGCAAATTTTGGATTTGATTTGACTGCTTACTCTGTATACTGCTGCGATCTCACCTCTACCAAAGACCTTCACTCGCTGTGTGTTGGGGGCACAAATCAAATAAATCGTCAAGCCGCAACATCATATTCGCTTAGTCGTTGAAAGACAAAGCTACTTTGCCTATCTCGCAATATTGAGGTTAGATATGCTTACGATACTAAAGTTATTCGCCGAACGTTCTCGGGCATATTGTAGCTGGGGAACATACCTGCCATGGTCCTCCAAACGGTTGAGCTGCTCGATCAATGGTCAATGCTGTGAGAGAAGTCAGCCACCGTGCACAATAATACCGAGTTCCAGCCAAGTACTTACTCTTCCCAGAGACGACCTTGGACAGCCCTCAACTCGTCCTCCGTCATACGTTTTCCAGCGGTGAAGTACCCTGCCTTGTGTCAGCACCGGGTGGCATTCTCGCGTTCATCCCTCTGTGACTTGCCTGCAGTGATCTTCGCATCGATTTCGACTCGTGAGTCAGCCGGAATCAACTCCTCGGGCAGCTCAACGCGCTCGTGAATAGGGATGCTACTTCCTGGTCAGCAGGACGCAAGAGAGGATCCACTGGTGATGTGCGAGTTCCGCCACTTACCCCTGTCCTACGATAGCATCATGTTTCATGCTGCCATGTTCCGCTGTCAGCTCGTCCTCACCTGCAGACCCATTATGAGTCGCCAACTCACTTGCTCATACTAAGCATGCGGTCAATCTTGCGGATCCCGAGCCAGTGTAAAATGTCTGGCATCAGCGCCTGGAAACGCATGTCCTTCACCCCCGCAATGTTCTCAGTCCTCTTAAAGTAGTCTGACGCTCTGTCTTCCCCCCGTTTGCGAGCGTTGTACACGACTAGGCATGCGTAAGCCACACCTGTTGAACATCCATGTCTCCTTGCTCTTTGCAGTTGAGAAAGTTCCTGGGTTGACTTACGATACTACAGGGGGCATTAGCATCAATTCACGCGTTGTACTTATAATTCTTTGCTTCAAACAAATATACCTTCGTCACCTCTCCTAGGGCTCTTCCTTCCTTTCGAAAATATATCACGACACCGCTGCCTCCGTTCTGTGCCTCTTTAACGGCTTCCTCGATGCCGAATATGAGGTATGGACGGCATGTGCAAATGTCCGAGCCAAACACATCGCTGCCATTGCACTGTCATGCGGTGAGTATGCGATCCGGACAGAAACAGCGTGGCCATCGCTAACCTCATCGTGTATGCGCAAAGCCAAGCGCACGGAGTCGTCCGACATTTTGGCTGGATCGCCAAAGCAGTACACAGTGAGTCCACCTAGACGAAGTCCGTCCTTAGTAAACGTGGACAAGATCGGTAACGGATGCTTACCAATAGGAGGTAGGAAAACCTTGATGTCTCCTCGCGTGATGAGCTAAAAAGGCAGTCAAATTGCGGCCGTGCCATACACATGGGAGGGCAAACACCGACCTCCGGGTAGCTGCCACCAGTGTGCTCAAAGAGCGATCGTCTCAAGGCACCCTCGTCTGCAAGCCGACATTAGCCATGCTCTATAAGCTGTCCGGCGGAATTGTTGACGTACCGATGCCGAACCTCTCGGCGACTCCTGGAAGGTACCAGACCTAGGAAGGGTGAGAAACACCTTGTGTGCCGATACCCCAATATCGGCGGAGTTTGACGTACCGGCTCGACGGCGAACTTGGTCACAGCCAGCTCGCCAAACTTATTGATGCAGACCTTGCCATCGGGAACGCTGTGGATTTCTCGATTAACAGCGGTTGTGGTATGAGGAGAGATATTACGCACAGCCTGCCGCTTCTGACGCTGTCTTCCAATTCCGGCAGCTCGGCCTTGTTAGCCGGTTAGTCTAACATGCGTTCCTAAACTTACCTTCATGTGGGCCTTGGTAATGGCGATGGTCGGTCGGACATCGACTTCGCCGCTGGTTTAGTCTCTCTTGGTGCCGTACCAGGAACGCGGGTGCGAAAACATACCATTGTTTCCCTCGATGATGTCTCTGAAGAGCCAAGGAGATAAGTGACCCCAGGGATCCATGGCGACAATCTTCTTGGGATCTCCCCATTGAGGAAAGGGACCGATATTCGCAGCTGGTTCCGTATTCGTGAAGTCGGGCCTGTGCCCTTAAGCATCACACTTTGACCTGTCTCACGTGAATGTGCCTACCTATGTTCCAGATTGAGTTGCTTGCTGGCAACGGCGAGCGCGTAGTAGATGGAGTAAGACCCCCCGCTAAGCAACCCATGTCAGTGCCCCGGAGAATGGGGTGCCCTTCGACTTCCTAAGTTGGGTATAGCAAGCAGCAGGAATGGTGTGCGCTTGACTCACTGGGCTGCAAAATTTCAGGTATCAGCTACTGTGGGCGCGGGGTTGGGGCATCGAAAGGAAGGTTGATGCTCACCTCCGATAGCTGCCGTTTGAACTGGCGTTAGCTTCAACAGGCCTTGGAAAGACTCGGGATGTATGGGCGCGGGTCAGGCTCTACTGACCGTTACGCCTTCCGATAGTGGTCGAAGACCGCGATACTACGACCGGACCTCGCTGACGAGGGTCGGAATCTCCCCATTTCATTGGAAGAGGGTTGATGCCGATCTGCTTAGGGTATGTGCTGAGAATGGGGGTAATGGATTAGCAACAGTAGCTTCGGGGAGCGGGGGACTATCAGATATCGAGAACCAAGGAACCTACGTGAGAATGATTCTGGATGCCAAGCCAGGTCGCTGGTTTGGCGACGATGGTACAGCTGGAGCCTGCAGGCTCAGATCCGGGGTTCGCGCGCCAGAATCAGCAGCGATATCCTGGCGATCGATGACGCGCGGCTCTTCCCATTTCAAGTTTGGCGACGGGCTCTGAGCGAGTGTATTAACGTTGCCGTCGCCCGGCAGCTGCTGGGGTCGTTGTGTCAAATTCTGGACGGCTGCCACAAGATCCGTCTGAGTCTGCTGGATTGACTGCAGTGACTCCAAAACTTGGGCCAACCGCTCTCCGTCCAAGTGCTCAGTAGCCATGATGGCGGGTTTCAGTCGACAGTTTACGGCACGGGAGGAGGCAGAAGACACCCCGCGGCGTTAAGGACAGCGTTAAAAGACGTTCACTTTCTGGACAGCGAGGCCCATGGAACTATATCAAGGAGTGCAACGTGGCAAGAACTTGAATTTAAGACAAAGTTGGCGACGGGCAGAAAGGAGCACGACACAACGCAATCCAGAGGTTGGGTGAACACAGGTGGGTTAATCTTGAGCAGAGATAGCTTGGGTCGGGCAAAGGGATTAGCTTCGGGAGCTGGCTGTGTATAGGACTAAGCACGGAAGAAGGTAGATCGGTAACCACCGATGGGCGGGCAAGACATACACTGCCAGCAGGTGACAGGCACATGCTGTACGGAGGAGGTGTGAGATAACCAGCAGCACCGGGGGCGGAGATGGCCAGGGACAACGCAGAGGCCGGCCGGCAGGCGCCCCGAGCCAGACCTCGTGACTTGTCGGGAAGCGCCGCATTCACGATTACAGGGGGTAAGGAGGGATCTCTTACACACCATGAGAAGGCAAAATCGGGTATATAGTGAGTATAGCTAAGTATAACCTGATATACTATATCAAGCTCTAATTACAATATTATAAGTAGAGTAGAATAATAGAAATTCTATTGACTACTAAAGGTTTAGTTAGTATAAGTTTTAATTCTATTAAATATTTTATAATATATTTCTAACTTTTAATAATTAGCTTTTAATTAACTATAGAATATAGATATATATGGATATATATTTAATATTCTCCTAATAGTAAGCTACTACTTTTATTTCTATAATAATACTAGTAAATATATTAGATTCTAAACTATTATATTAATTTTTCTATTCTATTAAGCACTATTACTAACTTAAATTTAATTGAAAACTTAAACTCTTATATTTATGACAAGTATTAGATCTTTTTTATTCTTATCTTTTAAATACTAAATAATAAGTACCTCTTTTATAATAACTTTATACTTTTATACTATTATAATTTTATATTGTTGAAAGCTACTCATAAGAAGTAATTTATTAATATTCGAATAGATTTATATCTTACTTAAATATATATATATAAGAATAAAACTTTTTATTTAATTATAAAAATAATAATCCTAAATAGATCAGAGACTTTCAATATAACTAGTATAAATTTAAATATACTATTCTTCCCTAAATTACTAGTAATAATAGAGTTATATAATTCCTAGATTAATTTTATTTTTAACTTATTAAAAAAACTCTCTTTATTATTACTTCTAAATATAAATATTCTTCTTTAAAATATTAAATAATTAAAACTATCTAGTTAATATTTAGAAAGCTAGATCTTTCAATATAAATTAAAAGAGAAATCAAATTTCCTTTACTAGATAGCTATTTTAGCTTTTTAGAATATTATATTTCTTTCTATTATATAAATTTAGAATTCCTGTAAATTAAGCTTTTTATTAAAAACTAGTAATTCTTCTAATTTAATTTCCTAATTCAGAAATTACTAATTTATATATTATTAGGGATAATTCAGATAGTTTATTCCTATAACCTCTTATTATCCTACTTTATAAATATATCTTTTTTATATTTTAATAGAATATCTGAAATTACTACTTAAACTCCTAAATAATAGTTAATATAGAACTTAAACTAGGGTAATTCTTCTATTTATTAGTTTTATTTCTTAGCAAGTTATTATTTGTTTATAAAGTATTCTAGGGTTTTATCATTTAGAAAAACTTCAAATTATCTAACAATTATAAATTTAGTTTTCTAAGCTTATAAGTATACTAATAGTATTAGTAACGTTTTATTATAAATCGGATAGTTATAATTTATAGAGGCTAGGTATTAAGAATAGAAAGCTACTAGGTAGATTATGCTTATATCATTTTCTTAAATAAAAACCTTTATTAATATAAACCTAGAATAATTAGTTTTTACTATAGGAATAATTTTAAAGTTAAACATATAGAATATTAGCTTCTTAGTAAAAGAATATTTAAGTTTAGTAAAAGTAGTTTCTTATTCTATTTCTTATTAAAAAGAAAGTTGTTTAAGTTAACTAAGTTAATAGTTCTTTTATTTTACTATAATTAGGAATAAAATCTTTATAGAAGTTATAAAAACCTAGGCAATTCTAAGTTTGTTTTATAAACTTAAGGGGAAACTAATCCCTAATTATAACTAACTTAAAAAGATTATAAAAAATATCTTTTCTTACTATTAGAATAAACCTTATATATTTTACTAATATAATTAAAACCTCATATTTCTTTAGATCTAACAGTAATTTAGTATTCGTAAACTAATAGAAAACTCTCTATAGTTTAGCTTTATAGTCCTCCTTCAATTTAGTAGTATAAATCAAGATATTATTAATATATATTATAACATAATTATCTAAAAGCTTATATAGTATTTTATTAATATATTACTAGAATAAGACTAGGGCTCTAATAAACCCGAATAAGTAAACAATTTACTTAAAAAAGCTATACTTAATATGAAATACTATTTTTTCCTAATCTTTATCTTTAATATATATATTATAAAAAGCTATAGTAATATTAAGTTTTATAAAATAGTAAGTACTAGTAATTCTCCAGAAAGTCTTTAATATAAGAAATAAGAAATACTTATCTTTTTATAATTATATTTCAAACTAGTAATCTATATAAAACCTAATACTTCTACTAGGTTTAATAAAACTTTTATCTAGGAAGTTTTCTAGTATTTTGTTGAGTACTGATAATTCTTATTATAATATCTTATAGAAAGAGCTTTAAGGGAGAGGAAAGTTATTCCTATTTTTATCTAGTATTAATTCCATTATATAGTCCAATAATTCCTTACTAGTGCATACTTAGTAAACTTTCTCTAAGTTAAATAAATCTAAGAATTCTTTTAATTATTTACTAATATATATTTCCTTAAGTTCCCTAAAACTTGAAATATTGAAACTTTCTTAATATCTTTAGAACTAATAGATATTACTTAATAACCTCCTAGTACTAACTTTTATATCTTAGTAATCTTCTTATAAATAATTAAAAAAGAGTTTATATCTAAGAAGTATACTAATTAAACTTTTTAAATCCTAGTAAGTCTTTCTTAGTATTCTAAATGATATTATAATTCCCCCTTTACTATACTTTATCCACTTAATATTAATATTATATATAATATATTTATTTTCTATCTAAATCTACCTATAGTATAATTTTAATAATAGTTCTGTTATAATATAAGTACAGATTTTTTATATGTACTTTTTTACTTTTAGGGATAACTTAATAACCCCTAATATACTACTAAGTAATAATCTATTATCTATACAACCTTTTATCTCCCTCTTTATTATATTAATTAATAATGATTATTACTCTTTTACAAAAAATATATTAATAATAGTACAAATATCGCAACTAATATTTACTAACATACTAATAATATAGTTTGTATTTACTCTTTTCTAAATAGTAGCTAACTATTTACTACTTTCTTACTTCTACTATTTCTTCAATTCCTGAGATTCTATTTTTATAAATTCTAATACTTAACTTTATATTAGAATTATTCTTTTCTTATATTTTCCTCTTTACTAAAAAAGGAATTAATATTATCCTCCAAATTCTTTAGCTTCTAGGGGCTCTATTCTAGTAATTTTTAGTCTTTTCTTTTTTTCCTTTATTATATTGATATTATTATAATTCCTAGTAATATATTTTCTCTTATAATAATTATAATATTTATATATATCCCTTTATAATAGGGGAGCTTTTTTAGTAAAACTAGTCAAATTAGAAAACTTATAATAATAATACTATTTATGTATAGTCCTAGTAATTATTATTTCTCTATCCTAATTCTTTAATATAGGGAAATAAATAACTAAAACTTATTAGCTTAATAGTAATTTTATATATTTTATCTTCTTAATAATATTTTATACTTTTAAGAGCTACTAGCTATAAGTAATAAGAAATTCAACTATAATAAAAAGCTTTTCTAAAGAGGGGATTAGTATAGTTTCTAATTAAAAGAGCTAAATTATATTAGACTGACTATAACTTTAGATATCCATAAAGACTTTCTTGAATTATAAAAACATAAACTTCTTAATATTTTTCTAATAAAGGAATTATTCCTAGGTACTAGTTTAAGACTAAATAATAAGATTTAGGTAAATATAATCTAAGTAAACTATAAAGCTTTAGGGATCTTAGTTCCTCTCTAATCTTCTAACTATAAAAAAGGTCCCCACCATTTATTAAACCTTAGAGTCTGAGTAAAAATAAACTAAATATTACTTCTACATATCTATTTTAAAGAAATCCTAATTAATCTTCAACTTTCCCTTTGTCTAATAAACCTAGGTATAATATTTTGTTCTTTTATTGAAAAATGTATTAGAAAAAAAGAAGAATTTCTTTTAAGAAACAAAAGCTATATAAATAAACTCCAGAAGAATAGTAAGAATGCTAAGGGAAAACTCTAATTCCCTAACTACTAACTTAATAGTTAATATCATAATTTTCTTATAAAATAAACTAATAACTATATTTGGATACTATAGTAGTAACTCTTCTATAATAATATTAACTATAAAGTTATCTCAAAAAGTAATAGTTCCCTCTAGCTTATAATAATAATTAGCTTTAATACTTAATTATTAATCTTTTATTAAGAACTATATTTTACTAATAATATTTCAAGAACTATAATTAGTAAAGAATAGTATTTTACCTTAATCTCTCAATTCAATAAAAAGCTATATTTAACTTAATATTTCTTATACTTAGGAGTAATGCTCTACTAATTAGTATCTTTTCTTAACTAGTAAAAAGCTATGTTTAACTTAGTATGACTTATATAGAAAATAAATCTGAGTTCTAAATATATAAAAGACTAAGTTTAGGTTATAGCTTAGCTTAAAAAGAATATAAGTACTATTTATTTAAAACTAAAGAATAAAAAAGAAATTCTCGTAAAAGGCGTAAAAGGTTTACTTAAAAGTAATACTAAGGGTTTACTAGTAGCCTACTAAAAAAGCGTAAAAAGTCTACTTAAAAGTAGTACTAGAGGCCTACTAGTAGCCTACTAGTACCTGACTTCTTAGGTATAGTTATCAGGACTCAGGTAGAACTAGAGTTAACTAGTTAGGCGTAGCCCGTAATATTTAGAAACTAGAAAAAAACCTTAAACTAGTACTATAACTAAGTTTATAGAAGAAGAAGCTATTTTAAAGATTTTAAATCTAATAGTAGAAAATAGCTTACTATTTTCTATATTAGATTCTAAATCTTTTAGAAACTTATTAAGTTATTATAAGAAATAAGTTTATTTTATATTGATTCTTTATTATAATATAATACATACTAATATATTAATAGTTCTAATCTTATTTTAAATTGATATAAAATAGAGAATTTACTTAAGCTTACTTATAGTATACTCCTATCTACTATAAACTATAAGTTAGAAGCTAATATTAAACGTTTAGGGAACTTTTCTCTTATTTTAGATATATGGACTTCTAAATTATAAAATACCTATTAAGGTATTATAAAACACGATATGAATAGTATACTAGAACTTAAATATAAGCTTATAAGTATGTTTTTATTGACTGTTTTTATGAATATATATAACAAAGAATATGTTAATCTTTATTTAGCTTTTAAAGATTTTCACAAATCCTATATAAGTCTTTATTTATATAAAGAGATATTAGACTTTTTAAGAGAATATAATAGTTTCTCTTTAAATAATATCTTTAGGTAAGTATATTTAATAATATGATTATAAACTTTATACTAATCTTTAATAGTATTACTAGAAATGATATATTTAATAATACTTAGTCTCCAAAGCTTCTTTAAAAATACTTATAAAGAATCTTTGAATGATTACTTTAATAACGATATTAGATATATAGTTGATATTATTAATATAGTAGTACCATATATATTATTAAATTCTATATCTAATACTACTATACAAGATGATTTATTTAATTATACTAATAATATTAGTATTATTAATAGTAATCTAACTATGAAAGATAAAAGTTTTTTTTAAAGTTCTAATCCTTGAAGTAGTAAGTATTATCAACTAAATTATTATATATATATATATATATATTGATAAGTCATTATAGGTTTAATGAACTATATACGTAAGATTTACGTCATAGACAAATATACTAAAGAGATAAAAAGACCTTTATTAAACAATATTCATACAGCTAAAAGATTAGACTATTTAGCTTCTAATTATAATAAAGGAATTATCCTTATAAGTAAGCAGGTATTAATATTTATTTATTAATATATATATATATACTAATTTATTATAGACAATTTTACTAGATAGAATTCTACTTATAGAATATTAAATATTATTCTAGAGTTAAGAAAACCTCTAGAATATATATTTTCTACTACTAATAATAAGAACTTTAAAAAAGGTTTTCATTAGTAGTAGTAAGTTTAAAGCTATAGAAGATCTTAAATCTATATTTAAGATTTTCTTAGAACCTTCTATTTAACTTTAATCTCAACTTTATATTAATTTCAATAAAGGTTTACTATATATGTATACTATATTTAAAAAACCAGATTATTTAATATTATAGTTTATAGATTTGAGATCTTAACTGTTAGAATTAGTAACTATTTATATTATACTCTTATTAATATATAACTAACTTTAATAAGCTTCTTATTATAACATTTTAATGAATAGTTTAATTAAAAGAGTAATTCAATTATCTGATTATTTTAATAAGAAGTTAACTTCTGAGAATCTATCTAAATATAAGTTTTATATATTAGGCTTGATTTTAGATTCTCGATTTGAACTATTATCGTTTACTAAAAATAGAATATCAAATTATTATAATTCTATTAAAGAAGATATAAAAAGTTTATTAGTTGAGGAATATAACTTATAAGTAAAACTTATTTATTATTTATTTATTAACTATATATTGGGAGGGGTTGACAGCTCGCTCTCTATTATAATTATTAGTAGATATATTACCCCCTGAAGTATAACTTTAGCCTTCCTACCCCCCTACTAACTACTATAGCTAGCCCCTAGTTAATCTAGGGCTAAACCCCTCGTAGCTATAGCTAGTATACCTGCCCCGTATTAACCT
>RYZW01000556.1:12022-30266 GCA_004367215.1 Colletotrichum trifolii
TAGTAAATAGGTATTTACTATTTAAGATTACTAGTTTAATTATCTAGTAATTATTATAATAGATTCTCTAAATATCTCCTAAATTAAGCTTAATATCTTGAAATAATCTCTTTAATATTATAATTTCTTTTAAAATATATTCTAAATTGAAAAGTTCTATTTTAATTATTAATATAATTATAATACTCTATTAAGTAGCTTTCTATTAGATTAGTTTTCTAAATAGAGAAGTAATATAATTATAATTTAATTTTTAAGTTTCTTTATAGTTTATAAATAAAATATTTCTAGTAATTAAAAGTATTTAAAGTATTTTATTAATACCCCTTAAATTTCTATATTATAGTATTAGGAATCTTATCTTATAGAAATACTAAATTATATAGCTTATAATATCTATATATATTTAAGAAAGATTTATAAAATATTTTAAAAGTAAAGAATATATGAATAAGATATCTAGTTATACTATAATGGAAATATAAAAAATTAAACTAATTTGTATCTAGTATTTATAAATCTCTTTTAATATAGTTTTACTAGGATTTACTATAAAAGTTACTATTAGAAATAATATTATTAGAATTAAGTTATAGTTAAGATTAAAATACTTAGTAATTTTAGTAATATATATATTATAAACTAAGTAAATCTTATAATACTTATAATCCTAAATTACTTAAACCCCTAAGAAATATTTAATAGGATTTTATTCTTTAAGTTTATAAGTACTCTTAATACTTTTAATAATTTCAAGAACTTTTTTTTCAGCTAACTTATAATATATAAGAAGAATATTAGCTATATAGAATAGGAGAAAAATAGTTAAATTCTTATTTTTAAATAGATACAGTTTTTCTAGGTATAGCTTAAGTCCTAATAACTTAAAAGTAGTATAAAAAGTCTTATACTAAAAAATAAGTATATCTCGAAATCTATAAAAAATATACTTAAATTCAATATAATACTTTACTACTTTAAACCTATCTAGTAACTTAATAATTATTAGAGGTTTATTAAGATCCCTTATAGTATTAAGAAATATATTAATAATATTAAACTAGTAAACCTCGAAATGAAATTATATTACAATTACTATAGTTACCTAAAATATTTAAATAACTAGGGTTATTATATATATAGTTTATAATAGATTAACTAGCTATATATCCCTATATATATAAATCCTCGCTTTATACTATTTTAGAAAACTATCTATATCTATCTTATAAGTAAAAACTTATTTAAGAGGAAAAGGCTTATTTCTAGTATTTTAGTAATCTATTTCTTACTAGGTATTTTTCTTTTTTAACTTTATAATTTTAGCTTTTACTACTTTAATAAAGGATATTTATAGTAGTTCTAATAAATTAGCGATATCTTTCTAAGTCTTTAGAAGTACTACTAATTAATTAAGATATATTTAAATCTTAGTAGAAAAATCTTTTTTCATTAATACTATATTTCAAATAATAAAGAAAACTATTAAAGAATTAAGACTAGTTTCATCTAGCCCCTACTACTAATTAGGTAAATAAATACTAGTAAAACTATCCTATTCGTATTCTATATAGTATAAAATATTATTATTATATTNTATAAAATATTACTATTATTTTTTTGAAAAATACTATATAATTATTAATAGTAATTTCTAGTTCTAACTAATACTATTACTTATTCTTATATTATTAGCTTAATTCCTAGGGAGTTGAAGATTTTAACTTAAGTAGTTAAGGTTTAGAACTATATTTTAGTTTACCCTAAATTAGCTAAATAGGGGTTTTAAGGTAATTATTTCTATTCTTAGTTAAAATAGGTATTTTTTCTTAGCTAGCTAGATCTTTTATTTTAAGTATACTATCTAGTTCTTTAGTTATTAATATATTTCCTAATTCTTAATTTTTACTTAGGGATATTATATCTAATTATTCTTAATTAGAAACCTAGACTAATTTTATTAGTTTAAGTATTAGTTTAGGTATTATTAAATTTTTCTTATTAGTTTTAGAAACTAATTCTAAACTTAACTTAATATTTTAGGTTATTTCTAGTATTAATAGGATAGCTAATAGAAGAGAAGTCTTTTTACTAGGTATTCTTACTATTTTAAAATCTCTAAATATTTTAAGAATAAAATCCTCTTCTTTTTTAGTAATTAATTTAATTAGTAGTTTTCTAACTTCTTTTATAAGTATTTTATATAAGTTTTATTTAAATAGAATCTTATCTTATTAAATTTAATATTTCAGGTAATAATAATTCTCTAAAAAGTAAAGATCTAGATCTTATATAAGTTATAAATATTTAGAATATAGCCTACTAAGTATCTAATATATCTCTTTAATTTAATTTTAAATAACCTTTTTAGAATACTTTATTTATAGTATTTCTTAAATAGGTATACTTAATAACTATAAGTATAAATCTATTTTTAGTAAAGTTATAAGTTTTGATAGGGGCTTAGAGTATACTCTAGTACTTATTAATAAAAATACTATTTATACTAAGTTTTTTAAACTTTATATAGTAATCTCTGATTATTTTAAAGATTAAAAGATATATTATATAATATAACTATTATTTAAATTAACTCTATTTATAGTTCAAGTAATAATCCTATAATTTCTAATATGTTTATATTTTAAGTAATTAGTTCTTTTCTAATATACTTACTTATTCTAACTAACCTTTTAGTATAAGAAAGAAATAACTTGAAATTAATCCTTTATTCTATCATTTATTTCTAGTAACTAGTTTCTCTATTAATTACTATTACTATTCTCTTAATATTTTATTAAATCTTATAAATTAAAAGGTTTCTCTATCTTTTTACCTATCCTTTAAATATTAATAATACTTAAAAGACTATATTATAAGTTTTGTTAAGTAGTATAAATAAAAAAAGAAAACCTGAAAACTCATCTTTAATAATAAAAACCCAAGAGTTACCTATCTATATTTTAGGGAAATTAAATAGATCNAATATTAGAACTAGGGGTATAATTATCTATAATAATAAGTAATTTCATTACTATTTTAACTAGTTATAAGCTAGTATTAGTACGAATACTATTATTAGGTAAGATTTATAGATAAATCCATATATAAGGTAAAGAGCTTAGATACTATTCTAGGTAAAGAGTAAAAGTAACTAAATAAGAGTAATCTATCCTAGATATTTTACTTCAAAGTACTATATATAAGTATTATTAAATTTTAGTTCTAGGAAAGTTATTTTAGGGTATAGGTAAAAGAATATAATATTTATTAATTCCGAGATAATCCTAGAAATACTTAAATAGACTATAAAATAATTTAAAATAGATTTATATTTAAAGAAAATAAAATCATACTTTCTAAGTAACTATTTTATAATAATAAAATATTTAATTAAACTAAACCTAAACATATAGTCTAATCCTATATATTAGAGTTTAGTTTTATTAAGAAATGGTATTTCTAAGATAATATTAGTATAGAAGTTTTTAATATAAGTAATATTATCTAATATTAAATTAAATATATTCTTCTTTTTTAAACTATTAAGGATCTTCTTAATAACTCTCTTATTTTATCTAATTATAAGGAAATTAGCTAGATTATATTAAACTAAATCTATTCTTTTATTAAGTTTACAAAATCTTTTCTTGAAGAAGTCTATTAAATTAGTAATATAGATTACTTTATAACTATTAAAAACTATACTTCTTGAAAATATATAATATCCTTAAATAGTTAAGAAACCCCTAGGAGAACTTAAGATAATATTTTAAAGAGAGTAAGATTCATATTAATACATATTAAGTTAGAAGAATAGTTACTACTACTAGACTTATTATTTAAAAAAGCTAATTTAGTTTTTAGGGTATCTAAAAACTTTTTATTTCTACTAATATACCCCTAAGTATTTTCTCTATCCTTTCTTAGTAAACTTCTATTATAAAGTATAGAGTTTAGAGTTATTTACTTTATAATAATACTATTTTAAATAGTAATAGATATCTAAATATTAGGGAACTTAGTATATAAGTTAGTAATAGTATACTCTATATATCTATAGTTTTCTAGAAAGTATAAATAATTCTTGAAATCGTATAAGTATTTCGTTTTAGTTTAAGTTATATCTAATTTTCCTATAAGAATAGCTAATATAGCTAGTACTTTACTATAATTCTTAATTAAACTTTTATTAATATAAAATATAGCTATGAAGATTTCTTTATATTTAACTAGAGTTTTAATATCAAGGTTTAGAATTTCTTTCTTAAAGATATTCTGATACTAAATTGTAGTTTAACTAAATAAAATATATTAAGTAAATATTTAAAACTACTTTTCAACTATAAAAGTTCCTTAGATTTCTAAGATATTATATATAATTATTTAGAAATAGATAATATACTATTTATTATACTATACTAGACTAGAAATATTCAAATTAGCTTTTTAAAGAATTTCCTTATAGTTAACTCTANACTAGACTAGAGATATTTGAATTAGCTTTCTCGAGGACTTTCTTATATTTAACTCTAATTTATTACTATATAACTAAATTATTCTAAATATATTAATATTTTAGAATTTTTAAGAGAACTTGAAAAAATATGTTATTTCTATTAAGAAATTCTATTTAAGTAAATATTAGAAAACTATTATTAATAGTAGTATTAAGCTATATCTAAACTATATTATAATATTTCTTAGTTTATTAATAGTTAGATTCTTAAATTACTTAAAGTTAAAAATTTACTAAATAATAATTCAAAACCCCTAGAATAATAAATATATAGTAGATAATATTTTTAGTTTTCTTTTAAGTAATATTTTCTTATTTAAATTATTTATTAAATTTAAGTAGTTTAAGTATTTTCAAGATATTAAAAATAGGTTTAGTATCTAGATTAATATATTACTATATATCTTAGCTAGTTATATAGAAATAAAATATAATATACTAATAGTTAAAATTAGCACTATTAGATAGTTTAACTATTATATTAAAGTTACTAGTAGTTAGGTATACTATTTTTAAATAATAGGTTAAAGAATTAATAAGATATATTAAAAAGGATTTCCTTTATATTTATTAATTATAAGTAATTTAGAGATAATTAAATATAACTAGGCTTATAATTATAATAAATAAATAATATAGTATATAGTTTAAAAGTAGGTTATTAAAAAGTATATTTTCTTCTAATTAGAGTAAAATATCTAAATATACTTAAATAGAATAGTAAATATCTTATATAAGCTACTAGAGTTAAACAGTAACTAGCAGAGTCGCACGGCAGCCTTAGTACTATATATATTCTCATAAAAAATAAATAATAATAATAATTAAAACTAGAGATTACTATTAATAATTATATAATACATTTAAAAAAATATAATAGTAGTATTTTATACTTCTTAAAATACAGATAAAATAATTTCACTAATACTTATATACTTAATTAATAATAAAACTTAGATAAAAACAATCTTAACCTTTTAATAGTTTTCTTAATATTTAAAATATAGGTCTAAAAAAGAAAGATCTTTCTATTAAGATTTAAATATATTTTAGTTAACTAGTTAGACTACTAAAAACTTAGAATACTTTTACTAATTTACTAAAACTACTTTAAAACTCCTTTATTAAAATAATAAGAAACTATAAAGTTCTTTTATTAAAATAACGAGAACTAAGATTATAAAATTAAAAAAGAAAAGTACTTAGTAAGAAATAGATTACTAGGATACTAGATCTAAGCCCTTTCTTCTTAAATAGGTTTTTACTTATAAAATAGATATAAATAGCTTTCTAGAATAGTATAAAATAAAGATTTAAAAATATAAAAATATATAACTAGTTAATCTATTATAAACTATATATATATAGTAATACTAATTACTTAAACTTTTCAAGTAACTATAGTAATTATAATATAGTTTAACCTTAAAATCTACTAGTCTAATATTATTAATATATTTCTAAATATTATAAAAAACCTTAATAAATTTCTGATAATAATTAAATTACTAGATAGATCTAAATTACTAAATATTATATAGAACTTAAATATATTTTATATAAACTTTAAAATCTATCCTTTCCTTAATATTAAACCTTTTATATTACTTTTATATTATTAAGACTCTAGTTATATTTAGAAAAGCTTTATCTATTCAAAAATAAAAGTTTGAATATTTTTATCCTATTCTATATATATAATTATTCTTTTCTTATATCACAAAATAACTAAAAAAGAAACTTTTAAAATTATTAAAGATATTCAATATAATTATAAATTTAAAGAAGAAAGTCCTATTAAGTATTTCTTAGGGGTTTAAATACTTAGAAGTTATAAATATTATAAGATTTATTTAATTTATATTATATATATTACTAAGATTACTAAATATTTTAATTCTAACTATAGTTTAACTCTAATAATACTACTTCTAGTAGTAATTTTTATTATAAATACTAGTTAAGCTTTACCTAAACAGATCTATAAATACTAGATAAAAATTAACTTAATCCTTTATATTTCTATTATGATATAGCTAGATATCTTATTTATATATACTATACTTTTAAAATACTTTATAATTGTTTTTTTTAAATATATTCAGATATAATATATTATATAATTTAATATTTCGATAAGATAAGACTCCTAGTATTATAATTTAGAAACGTAAGGGATATTAATAATATATTTTAAATATTTTATATTACTAGAAATACTTTATTTATAAATTATAAGAAAACTTGAAACTTAAATTATAATTATATTATCTCTTTATTTAGAAAACTAATCTAATATAGAACTACTTAAGAAAATACTACAATAATATTAATAATTAAACTAGAACTTCTTAGCCTAAAATATAACTTAAAAGAAACTATAATACTAAAAAGACTATTTTAAGATATTTAGTTTAACTTTAGAGATATTTAGAGAATCTATTATAATAATTACAAAATAATTAAACTAGTAATCTTAAATAATAAATACTTATCTACTAGACTTTAATATATAAATATTTAATAGATATAACTTTACTAAAAATACTTAAAAAGTAGTTTTAATAAAATCTATATACTAATAAATATAATACTAGTAAATAGACTTACGAAAGACCTAATTTAAGTAAAGTTTAAATAATTTAGATTATTTCTTAACTTTATAGATCTATAAATAATACTCTTAAACCAAGCTAAAATAATAAAAAAACTACTTAAACCTATTCCTTATCTATTTAAATATATAAATAAATAACTTAAAAAAATCTTTACTTTTAATAAAAGGTTTTTATACTAGTAATATAAAAACAGAAAAAGTAATAAAACTCCTCTAACTATTCTTAGGGAACAAAACTCTTAAAATAAAACTTTATCTAGTTAAATACTAATTATTTGAACTTTCAACCCTAAAATAAGTAAGATACTATAAGAAATGTATAGAAATCAATCCCTAAGTATTAAAAACTAAGCATAACCCCTAGAAAGAATAGAAATAGAAACCTAAACTAAAAAAAGATACCTAAGACTAGTAATACTATAACTATAACTATAAGCTCTAAATTTTCTAAGAACTAGCTAAGATATAGGAAGTCTACTAACTAGAGAACTAGTTACTATTACTAAAATACTAGAAATATAACTATTTAAAACTAGTTAGATAAGTAGTATAAACTAAGGAACTTAAGTAAGAAGAGATTAAAATACCTAAACTAGAAAATATTATTTAATAATAAGAATTCTAGTAGTAAAATCTAAAATACTTCTATCCTTAATAAAGGTAGTTGCGAAATCTTTCTATTATTTTAATTAAAATTCAAGATAAATGAACTTTTTTATGTTAGTAAGCTTCTTATTTTTCAATTAAAAACAATTAGACTTGAATGAAAATTCTTAAGCTAAAATACTTATCTTATTAATATTAAAAGTCTAAAACATTTCTAAATATCTTTTAAATACCTTATATATCTAGTTTAAAACTAGTAAAGAAATAACCTTTAAGTTATTCTTATACTAGTAATATTAATTAGATATTAAATCTTAATTACTAATACTAATAATATGAAGATAAAAGCCCTGCCAAAAGATAAAACTAGAATAATATACTATATAAAAGATAGTTTAGACTAATTATAAATCTCTAATAACTTTGATTTAAAATAAATAATTTTTATACTCCTTAGTAATCTTACTGTTCTTTAGAAAAAGTAAACTCAGCTAAAGTCTTCTTGAAAATAATAGACTTATTATTGAGTTTTATACGTTATTATTTAGTAATTTCTAATTAATACTAGAAATTATTTATTTCTAAAGAAGCCTTTGAATTTCTAATCTAAGAAAACTTTCTTATTATACTAGTAATAACTTTCGCGTATTTCTTAAGTAGTTTAGCTATTTCTTTTATATGTTCATTACTATCTTCTTCTTTATCTATAATAATCTCAAGCTTCTTATCTTTATTACTAATAACTTTAAATACTAGATCTTTAAACTCGGGGTTACTGGCTAAATTATTTTCCTGATTATTAGAAAAAGGTTTAAGAGTAGAAGCTTTCCTTAGATATCTATAAAAACATTTTAAACTAGTAGTAATAATAAGCTTTTTTATTGAAATAATTCCCTTTTTTATAATACTACTAGGTTTAGGTATTTTAATAAATTTAGGTACTAGAGATAATAATAAATATTCTAGTAAATCAAGAAACTTGGTAAGATATAAATAAATAAACAACTTTAGTAGAATTAATTAGCTTTTATACTAAAAATAGAAGTTTAAACTACTAACAGGATTCTCTTCCTCAATAAAATCAAGCTATACTCGAATCTTGGAAATAAAGCATTCTTAGATAAAATTACTAAAAATAAAGAATATATTAATAGAGAAAGAAGAAAAAAAGAAAAAATAGAGATCGAAATTTTCAAAAGAAAAAAAGTTAGATAAAAACTACTAAAGAAAATAGACCTCTTAAAAAGAATATAGAAAAGTATTTTAAGTTTAAGATTTATTATCCTTATTAAATTTATAAGGATGAAAAATAACTAAAGTAATTAAAAATATTAATATTCTATTACCTTTAAAAATAGGATTAAGAAAGAATTATTCTAACTTAGGGATTTAATAGGCAGAAATTAATACTAGATTACTAACTAAAGAAACTAAAACGCTCTAGAAATTTAATAGTAATATTATATTAATTAATATTAATATTAATAGTTTATATCTCAACTTTAGTAAAGAAACCCTCGGGTTTACTAATATCTTTCTTAATAGACTTAAAAAGCTTATCCTATAATTGGAATATTAATAATAACTAATATAGATTCTATATATTTAAAGCTAATATATAGAATCTATATTAGTAATATATACTACTTATAAAATAAGAAAACAACTATTACAAATATTTATAAAAAGAAAAAGAAAACTAGTAAGTAAAAGATCAATAAACGATTTATTTATAATATATAAAAAATGCAGATTACTAGTAATTTTAGAAAGAACTAACTAATTACCCTTACTAATACTCGATAAAAAAAGTTAAATATATAACGGATTATAATAGTTTTATGAATTTCTTTCATTCAAGTTTTAGAAAATCTATTTTAAAAACTACTTACCCTACTTTATTTATTTAGTATATTAGTTAAATAATATAAAGGAATCTCTAGTAGCTTTACTACTAGGGAGGTATATAAAAATATATATAATACTAAAACTACTATATAACTCTACTACCTACTATATAACTCAGGTAGCTTATATAAGGTATAACTATTCTATTTATACACATTAAAATACTTTATTCTAATTAGAAAAGAATATATTTTTTAATAATATATTTTCAAACCATATACCATATTATTTATTTATCATAATAAATTAAAGTTAATTCTAAAAATACTAAAACATATAGCTATAAAGTTCTATATAGTTATATTAGTAGATATAAAATACTATATAAATATTAATAGCTTTAGAATCTACTTCTCTAAAAACATTATAAGAAATTTTAAAAGTTTTTCTAAAAAATCTCTATTACTATAAAGTTTAAGTTTCTCTAGGATTTTATAGTTATTACCTAGTACAAAAAGCTAAGCCTAGGCTATAATTCAGCTATAAAAAGTATAAATACTATTTATTTAGAACTAAAGAGTAAAAGAGAAATTCTCGTGAAAAGTATAAAAAGTCTATTTAAAAGTAATACTAGGGGCCTACTAGTAGCTTACTAGTATTTAATTTCTTAAGTATAGTTATTAAGACTTAGGTAAAACTAGAATTAACTAGCTAAGTATAACCTATAATATTACCCCTTTCCCTACTAGTAGTATACTAAAACTACCCTATTAGGGTCTCTATTATAGTTATTAATTAGCCTAAAATATACTTTATACTACTCTAATATTTCTATCTCCTATATTATATCTACTACTTCCTATATAGTATCTATAAATCTTTTCTATTTAATAAAAGCTTATTATTACTACTTTTTATTTATTTAGTATTATTTTATTACTAATATATCCTTAACTCCTTATTCTACTTTACTATTATTATTAATTATAAGTAATAGTTATAAATTAATAACTTCTTAGCTAAATAGGGAATTACTAGCTATTTTCTAGAATAGATTAATATAAAATTTAAAGTAAACTATTTTTAGTATATTTAACTCAATAATATATAATATAATAATCCTTATAATTTTATATTTATAATATAGCTAGTCTAGTTTCTTACTTAACTATAGTAATTTATAGTTCGGGATATTTAACTATACTTTATTACTTACCTAATACTTATCTATAAAATACTAGTATTTATTAGCTAAAGCTTTATTTTGCTACTAGGCTACTATAATCTTAGTTTAGATAAATCCCATAATACTTTTTATCCTTTTAACTAGTAACTAAATAGTAGCTTCCCCCTTAGATATTATTCTTCTTATATCCTTAATAGTAAATATAGGATTAATATAATAGTTATATTCTATAAAGAATAGTATAATTTTAATATTTAAGTTATACCTATTCTATAAAATAAGCTATATAGTAAGTAATAAGTCCCCCTAGTTATCCTAGGACTAGTATAATTATACTTATAATATAGCTTAAATCTCCTGATTCTAATATTCTATTCTTCTATTAATCTAGGGGTAATAGTTAATACTAAGTAATTATATAACTTTTATTAAATAGTAAAACTCCCTCTAGAACCTACTTATTTAATTTAAACCTTAATTACTAATAATAAACTATAATATCCTATAAAACCTATAGTAATAACTAAGGAACTATTAGGTATATATTTTAGCTTCTATAATATCTATCTCTTTAAGTATTACTAACTTACTTAACCTATTAATAATAACTTAAAAATACTAGTTACCCTTTTTTCTAGTTAATAAAAAACTAGTAATAAAATCTATTAATAAATTAGAGTATAACTAGTTAGGTACTAGGAAAAGCTTTAAAAAACCCTTTTTTACCTATTTCTAGATATATATACTACTATAAATATTATAATTCCGTATAAATCTCGTTATAATCTATAACTAGCCTAGCTAGAAGAATTTTTTATTTATAATCTTAAATATACTATTCTTCTTTAGGTAGTTAGTAGTAGTAGAATTATATAGTTCTTAAACTAATTTTATCCTTAACTTATTAAAAAAGCTTTTTTTATTATTACTTCTAAGTATTTATATTTTTTCTTAAAATATTAAATATTTAAAACTATCTAGTTAATATTTAGAAATCTAAATTTTTAAATATAAGTTAGAGGGGAAATTATATTCCCTTTATTAGATAGTTACTTTAGTTTTTTAGAATATTATATCTTTTTCTATTATATAAATCTAGAATTCTTTAAGATTATATTTTCTATTAAAAACTAGTAATTCTTCTAATTTAATCTTCCCTATTTAAAAATTACTAAATTATATATTATTAGGGATAATTTAAATAATTTATCTTTAAAGTTTCTTATTATCCTATTTTATAAATATATTTTATTTATATTTTAATAAAGTATCTAGGATTACTACCTAAAACCTTAAGTAATATTTAATATAAAAGTTAAATTAAGATAATTCTTTTACTTATTAGTTCTATTTTTTAGTAAATTACTATTTCTTTATAAAATACTTAACATTTTTATAATTTAAAAATACTTTAAATTACCTAATAATGAAAAGCTTAATTTTCTTAACTTTTAAGTATACTAATACTACTAGTGACTCTTAATTATAAATTAAGTAGTTATATTCTATAGGGGATAGTTATTAAGAATAGAAAACTACTAGGTAAATTATACTTATACTATTTTCTTAAGTTAGAATTCTTCTTAATATAAACTTAGAGTAATTAATCTCTATAATAATAATAATTTTAGGGTTAAATATATAAAGTACTAGTGTTTCTATAAAGAGGTATCTAAATTTAGTAAAAATAGCTTTTTATTTTACTTTTTACTAGAAAAAGAAGTTTTTCTAGGTTAGTTAAGTTAATAGTTTTATAATCTTATTATATTTAAAGATAAAATCCTTATAATAATTATAAAACTCTAAGAAACTTTAAGCTTTTTTTATAAACCTAGGGGGGAGCTAGTTTTTAATTATAACTAACTTAAGAAAGTTATAAGAAATACTTTTCTTTACTATTAATATAAACTTTATATATTTTACTATTATTACTAAAAACTCGTATTTCTTTAGATCTAGAAATAACCTAGTATTAGTAAAATAGCAGAAAACCCTCTATATTTAAACGTTATAGTTTTTCTTTAACCTAGTAGTATAAATTAGGATATTATTAATATATACTATAATAAGATTATCTAGGAACTTATATAATATCTTATTAATATATTACTAGAATATTACTAAAGCTTTAATAAGCCTAAAAAGGTAAATAATCTATTTAAAAAAACTATACTAAGTATAAAATACTATTTTCTCCTAGTCTTTATCTTTAATCCGTATCTTATAAAAAACTATAATAATATTAAGTTTCGTAAACTAGTAAATACTAGTAACCTTCTAGAAAGTTTCTAATATAAGAAGTAATAAATATCTATCTTTCTTTATAATTATATTCAAGGCTCTATAATCTATATAAAACCTAATACCTCTACTAGGCTTCTTAAGAAAGAAGATAAATACCTTAATAACTAATCTACTAGTTTTAATAAACCCCTTATTAAAAAGGTCTTCTAATATCTTTTTAAATACTAGTAGTTCCTATTATAATATACTATAAAAAGAACTTTAGAATAGGGGAAGATTATTCTTATCTTTATTAAGTATTAATAAAATTACGTAATCTAGTAACTTTTTACTAGTAAATACCTAGTAAACTTTTTTTAAGTTAAATAAGTTTAGGAATTCTTTAAATATATTTATTAAGATATATTTCCTTAGATTAACTAAAGTTTTTAATACTAGGGTTTTCTCGATATTTTTAAAGCTAATAAATATTACCTAGTAAGCCTTTAATACTAAGCCTCGTATCCTAGTAATCCTCCTATATATAATTAAAAAAAAGTTTATATTCAAAAAATATACTAATTAAATCTCTTAAATCCTAATAGGTTTTTCCTAGTATTCTAAGTATACTATAACTTTTCCTTTATTATACTTTATTTACTAAATATTAGTATTATATATTNTATTTAAGATAATTTTATTAAAGCTTATTTTAATAAAGTAATAGCTTTAGTTATAATAATTATAGCTGGATATCTCTATACTTATTCTATACTTCTTTTTTTATAAATAGCTATTTAGATTTCGAGGAGATTTTAGTTCTATTATAATAGTATAGATATAGAAAAGTAATAGATTACAGAATACCTAGTTTTTAGTATTCTATTTTATTCTATTTTTAAGAGGTTTACAAAAATTCTTAACCCTATAACCTCAATAGTTACTTTTAGCTATATATATTAAGCCTTAGTTTTAATAAAGCTCTCCCCGACTATCAATATGAAGTCTTCTACTACTATAGGGTTAAATATCAGAACTAGAAGTATAATTATCTATAATAATAGGTAATTTCATTACTATTTTAACTAGTTATAAGCTAGTATTAGTATATATACTATTATAAGGTAAAGTTTATAGTTAAATCTATATATAGAGTAAAGAGCTTAGATACTATTCTAGGTATAGAGTAAAGGTAACTAAATCCTAAAAAATCTCCTAATTAAGTAAAATCTTAAAAAGACTCTTCTTTTTCTATAAAGAAAAAGAAAAGAAATAAGATTTCTTTAGAAGGGTTAATATTACTTTTTTAGATATTCTAATTATTAAAGAATTCTCTGAAGATTTAATATAACTCGATTCTTCTAACGAAGAAGAAAAAGATAAAGAAGAAAGTATTAAGTTTGAAAATATAGCTATAACTTAACCTCTTTTAAAGAAAGGTCTTTATATTAATATTATTTTAAGTTCTTTGATTTCTGAAAAGATTTAAGAAACTAGGAGGTTTAATAGTAAGATGAAAATAATTTCTTTTTATATTAATACTAACGCTATGATTTATGTAATTAAAGATTATACTTTTTATTTAATAAAATAAGAGTTTTGAAATTTATTAATTAGGGAAATACTAAAGAGATTATTTTAACTCTAAAGAATGACTTAAAGATTACTTTTAATAAAGTTAAATAGCTTTTAAATAATATCTATTTTATATCATAGTTAAGTATTAATCTATTTGGTTACTTTTACTCTATACCTAGAATAGTATCTAAGCTTTTTACCTTATATATAGATTTAACTATAGATTTTATTTAATAATAGTATTCGTACTGATACTAGTTTATAACTAGTGAAAATAATAATGAAATTACTTATTATTATAGATAATTATACTTCTAGTTCTAATATTTAACTTTATAGTAGTAGAAGACTTCGTAGTAATAGTTAGGGAAACCTTTATCGAAACTAAAGCTTAATATATATAGCTAAAAGTAACTACTAAAATTATAAGATTAAGAACTTTTATAAACCTCTTAAAAATAGAATAAAATAGAGTACTAAAAACTAAATATTCTGTGATTTATTACTTTTCTATATCTAAAGTATCTTTAGTAAAGTCTAGTAGCTAGAATAATAGTATACTATACTTTTATAATGGAACTGAAATCTCCTCGAAATCTATATAGCTACTTATAAAAAAGAAATATAGAATAAGTATAGAGATATCTAGTTATAACTAAAGCTATTATTTTATTAAAATAGTTTTAATAAAATTATCCTAAGTATTATAATTAATAAATAGTTTATAAAGTTTTAAAAACGAATTATCTAGTTAACCTATAATTTACTATATTAAGTTAATAATATCGGGGACTAAGTATTAATTAGGTAATATTTTAATATTAATATATTACTATAATACTAGTTACTAGATACTTTAGAGTATTATAGTAATATAATTATAGATGTTTTAAAAGCTATTTAGCTATACTAGGAATATCTATATTTATATAAGTATTATTTATAAGTTAACTATTAGCTATAATTAATATATTAAGATTATTTACTAATAAGAGTAAGCTAAGTCCTACTATATTTATATAGAGATTATAAGTTAGCTTATATTAGTAGCGGAGAACCTTTATATTAGTAGTATTCAATCTCGTCTTAGGAGTAAGTAAGGCTTAGTAGGGATATTAAGGTTATAGATATCGAGGTTATAATAAATATTTGAATAGAGTATTTATAGTTAGTAGTAATTGAATATCTTAAGATATTTGAATTCTGCGTTAATAGTTATAAGGGTATAAGGGTATAGGGGTATGAGGGTATGAGGGTATAAGGGTATAAGGGTATAAGGTTATTATAGAAGGAGTTATTAGTTATTTATTATCTGTAAAAAGGTTAATATAGGGCAGGTATACTAGCTACTATAGTTATAAGAGGTTTAGCTTTAGATTAACTAGGGGCTAGCTATAGTGGTTAGTAGGGGGGATAGGAAGGCTAAAATTATACTTTAGGGGGCAATATATCTACTAATAGCTGTAATAGAAAGCGAGCTATCGGCCCCTCCTAAGTATTAATCTGTTAAATTAATCTAATATTAATTTTATTAGAATCTTATCTATTCTTTTTAATAATAAACCTCTACTCTATAATATTAAAAGAGATAAGTTATTGTTTATTAGAACCAAGGTTAATAATTTATATAAATTCTTTTTTCTTATTAATAGTAATAAAGATTTAGTTCTTTCAACTACTGATAAGAATATCGTTAACTTGAAATTCTAGTATAATCGAATAAGTTATACTAGTAATATTATTAAGTTAATTAAGAATACTATTAATAGTATTAGTTATTAATATAGTAAAAATAATAAACTACTTACTTATAAAGCTTACCTAAAAGGTAAGTTTACTAATAAAATTAATAAAGATTCAAATACTTTCAAGAAGTTTGAATATCTTGATTATATTAGTTTAGATTTATATAGACTTATTATTCCAGGAACTAATAATTACTATAAATACTTTATCTTATTTATAGATAAGTATAGTCGATTTATCTAGGGAAAGTTATTAAAACCTAAACGTTCTAGAGAAGTTATTTTAGCTTTTAAAAACTTTATTAATATACCTAATAATAATAATAATAATAAGAGAATTAAAGAGGTTAATATTAATAGTAGTTTTGAATTCTCGAATAATAGAATAAAAACTATTTATTTAAATAATGGCATTATTTATAACGTAAGACTACTATATACTTATGAACTAAATAAGTTAATTGAGATAGTTATTAGAACTATTATTAATAGAGCTAGAACCTTTTTCTATAATTCTAGTTTTTTACTTTATCTTTAAAGTTTAGCTATTTAAGTTTCTATATATCTATATAATAGAATACTATACTCCTCTATTAAGTTTAAAACGTTTTATAAGTTAAAGAAATAAAAAGAAATTTTTTATTTTTAATATAAAAGTATATTATATAGAGGGAGGGGCTAATGGCTTGCTCTCTACTACGACTATTAGTAGACATGTTACCCCCTGAAATATAACTTTAGCTCTCCTACCCCCCCTACTAACTACTATAGCTAGCCCCTAGTTAATCCGGGGCTGAACCCCTTATAGCTATAGCTAGTATACCCGCCCCGCGTTAACCTTTTCAATAATAAATAACTAATAACTCCTTCTACGATAACCTCACGCCCTCATACCCTTACGCCCTTATAGCTATATATAATTCAAATATCTCGAGATATTCAATTACTACTAACTACAGGCATTCTATTCAAATATTTATTATAGCTTTAATATCTATAACCTTAATATCCCTACTAAGCCCTATTTACCCCTAAGATAAGACTTTATACTACTAATACAAAAGTTCTCTACTACTAATATAAGCTAACTTACGATCTCCATATAAGTATAGTAGGACTCAACTTATTCTTATTAGTAAACAATTTTAATATTAAGTATAGCTAATATATAAATAATACTTATATAGATATAGATATTTCTAGTATAGCTAGATAGCTTTTAAAACCCCTATAATTACAGCGTTATAATACTCTAAAGTATCTAGTAACTAGTATTATAGTAAAGTATTAATATTAAAGTATTATCTGATTAATATTTAGTCTTTAATATTATTAGCTTAATATAGTAGTTTATAAGATAGCTAGATAATTTTCTTTTAAATATTTATAAGTTACTTATTAATTGTAGTATTTAGAATAATATTATTAAAGCCTAGTCTAATATACTAATAGTTTTAGTTAAAATAGTTATAGCTAGATATTTCTATACTTATCTCGTAGTTATTTTTTTATAAATAATTATATAGATTTTAAGGAGGTTTTAGTATTATTATAAAAGTATAGTTATAGAAAAGTGATAGATTATAGAATACTTAGCTTTTATATTTCGAAATAAGTACTCTGTTTTATTCTATTTTTAAGAGGTTTAAAAAGGTTCTTAACCCTATGACTTTAGTAGTTACTTTTAGTTTTATATATTAAGTTTTAGTTTTGATAAAGTTCTCCCCGACTACAACTACGAGGTCTTCTACTACTATAGGGTTAAATGTTGGAACCGGGGGCATAATTATCCACGATAATAGGTAATTTTATTACCGTTTTAACTAGTTATGAGCTAGTATTAGTATGAATACTATTACCAGGTAAAATTTATAGATAAATCTATATATAGGGTGAAAAAACTTAGATACTATTCTAGGTAT